>JAFVLL020040962.1:0-19128 GCA_021397915.2 Tor tambroides
CTAAAAAAAAAAAAAAAAAAAAAGGCATACACCTATACACATAATGATCAAAACAGACTGAAAATTATGTTTTGGAGTACAATAAAATTATAATTATTAGAAGTAATATTAGTATTTAGAATATTGTTTATTATGTTAATATTAGTAGCAGTATTCAGAGTATTAATGAACAATTAAAGCCTAAATCAAGAATAAATGTAAAGCATTACTGTAATACATCATATACCCTGAATAACTCTGAACAGTTTTGTGATAGTGACAGTGATCATATCTTGTACACATAAAGCAGGGAAGAAAAAAAAATCCATTCATTGCATTTCAAATGAATGAATCTATTTTGATGTGTCAATCTTTGCAGAGGCAGCAGTAAGCTTTTGAGCAGTCATAATGCACAACCTGAACAGGAGCTCCAATCCCCTGCGGCTTTTTCTGCAAGGCTGGGTGCAAACAAAAAGCAGACTCATCTACTGGATTAGAGAGACAGTTTCCCCTGTCACACCCCACTGTCTGAGAAAATGGACAAGACATATGAATGATCAGTGTCAAATCTCACTTGTACCTGTTCAGTTCTGTAATTCATGTGTGTATGAGTGTGGGTATGTGACTGCTAAGTCAAACCTTCACATTAGAGCTCTACCAGGAAACCCTTTGACAAAACGCTCCTACTTGAAATTAAAGATTGATTCAAGTCAATTAAGCTCTAGATATTTTTATTATTATTTATCTTGTTTTTTTAAGTATGTATGATACTAATAAAGCTTTTTTCATATTTTTCTACAAAAATGTACGTAGGCTCATCATTTTCGCACATAATTTATTCAATTAAACAGTCATTAGGTAAGTCTCACTACAATAAACAACATGCAAATACATGGATGTTAGAAAAGCTTGTTTCAAGCTTCATATCTCTTCATATGTCTACAAAATGTAATGTAGTTTATATTAAATTGTTATTATATAAAAAGCACTGGACATTCTAACTATTGAACTCAAAAAAAGTGAAGAAAAATAGGTCACATTTGCTTCATATTTGAATCAAAGGCCTTTTTGCCAAGAGCTATTTGCTTACAGAGGCAACTGTAGGCAAATAGCAAAACAGAGAGAACCAAAAACAGCCAAGAAACCCTTGAAGTAATTTGAAACCTTAGACTTCCACATAGCTAAAATTAATTTCCAGTTGGAATGTCAGCAGTGTCAACCCTTTTCTCTGCCCAGATCAGAAGCACTTAACAATTAACTATGGGGGAAGAGGGCATCCCACCCTTATTCATTCATTCATTCATTCATTCATTCATTCATTCATTCATTCGTTTGTTCATTCATTCGTTTGTTCGTTCATGCATTCATTCGTTCGTTCATGCATTCACACTTGAAACACACTTGAATTTTCCTCTCTGATGTATTTTCCTGGCTGGAGACCTATGAACATTGAACGGACATGAATTTCTGCTCACCCTGTATCTACATATGTCTATATAATATCTGTGCCACTGGCTGTGTAGAAGAAGAGAGGCGGGTCCCTGAGATCGACTGGCCAGGATTACACTCAGAGGGAGTTGAACTGCTGACCTCTCTTGACTGAAAGACCCCACTCAGCTAAGGCCCTGTTTAGAGTGCATTAGCGTTGCAGACTGTAGAGGCCATCCCAGATCTCACTGTCCGCCTCTCTCTCCTGTAGCCTGCAGGAGATCCTAGGGTTTACAGCCAATCATTTAGTGGGATTGATCATGGTATAGGCTAATCAATATCTCATAGCTTGCTCCCTATTGCACATTTAAACAAATAAAATGAGCTCTTGCTGCAGGCTGCAGTGTTTGTCTTAGCCTATAGGCCCTAAACACCCTGCCTCATCTTGGGATTTGAATATTTTCACATTTGCACAGAAAAAGCTGGCTGGTGACATCAGCAATCAAAGAAGTGAGTTTGAAAATGTCTCCAAGCAAACTCTCTCTGTGTGTGGCCCCTGTGTTGAATGGACCCTATTCACTTTTAGTGACATTGTAGGCTTCTGGAGATCTATTAACTAAGTTAATTGCATTTGGATCTACGCCCCAGAGTGGTCAACTATGTAATTTCACTAATTCATCCTGGTGAGAGGTTGACCTTAAGAAATGTAATTATGCCCACCTGAGTAGCATGGGGGGCCCAGAGTCCCACTAAGCAGTCGCTAAGAACAGATGATCATTAGCAAAAACATTGTTTGCTTTTAGTGTAGTCAATATGCATGACAAGTAAACATCTCTTTATGACCATCTAAACAGCAGCGCACTGAAAACATCTTCAGACATCAAGATAAGCCTTTTCTGTGATTAATATCGCACAAGGACACGTACTTTTTTTTTTTTTTAGCTGTAAATACAATACATTAGTTATGCATGATTAGCAATTCTCCCATAAAGTGGTCCAAAATAATTTTGCATAAACACAAATTATTTGTGCATTTTAATACATCGGCCCATAATTATGCATTACTTTATACCTTCGTAACTGACAGAAAATATGAAGGGTCAGAAGGTGCCCGTTAGAATGACTTCTCCATTTAATTTTTTGACAGCATAATATGTAGTCTCAGACCTGATGTATGTGAGTGTGTATGAAAACCATGCTGAAATTCCCCCAGGGCTTACACTATTTAGATTCAATTAAAACATTTATAACTAGTAACAGCTAGATTAACCAAAATGTATGTTTTATGCTTATGATTATATAACTATAGGAGTTTAACTCTGAAATTTACAGCTGAATTGTCTATTTAATATTTCCTAACTGCATTCTGTACCATTTGTGCTTTGGACATGAATGATACCTGAAATTATGTCTCTTATTGAGGAGAGTATGGTATTACTTTGCAAAGCTTAATATTTTTTAATCTGGAAGAATAAAACCAATAAAAGAAAAAAAATCATTTCTCTCAAGATGCATCTTCATATATGCTGTACCAGTCAGATCTTCCAGCTCTTTCCTTCCTGTGCCCAAGTTCACATGTAGGTCACCAAGTCCCACCCTCACACCTAAAACATCCAATCACATTGCCAGAGGTACCATGGGACAATAGTACAATGTGTCATCGTAGGAAGTAGAAGAATGTGGCTCTCCCAAAACAGACGTTAAAGAAGCAGCAGATGAATCACTGTGTCCTCCAGATGTAAATCCACACCTCTGATTCACAAAGAAGGGTTTTAAATGCTGTGTTTACAACCACCCCACTCACAATTAAACACACAGTCCACATTGTGTCTGTGATGCAGGGAACACTAAGGGCTTTGTGTCACAAGGCGTCTGGAAAGACACAGAACGAAAGGAAGGAATTTTTAGATGAGTCACCAAGAGGCTTTTTGGTTTGCACACAAAACAGTTTTTCTACAGTCCACATTTCCACTCAAAGATCTGTTTTTGTTGTAGTTTTATTAACTGGGATCTAGTGAAATAAAAACCTATGAGACTATTGCAGGACAAAATATTTTAAAAGGGTTTAAATTGCATACTGTTTACAATAAATACGAACACTAACACGCTGCCCCACTGACACACCTTAGGGACATAGTTTACAGTGTTTTATGTCAAAGCACAGCTGGCCATCAACGCACAAACCGCCAATAAACAACAGAACAGCTCAGGACTTAAAATTAAATGTTATATAGGGCCTATTTTATATTCACAGTATAGCATCAGTGTTATAGGTATCCATCAGTGCTCAGAGGTTACCATACTCGCTGTAAATATAAAAACATTTGCATCTTGACATGGTTATTCATAAATAAACTGTATAGAGTTTGCCTCTCTAACAGAACATCTAGTGATTTTTATCACAACGAACCTTCCTCGGAGTAGACTCCATATATTAGGCTTGAATTATGAAGCAATATGAAGCCCAATTCATATTGAGCTTGAATTAAAATGAGGCTGAGATAGACAGGCATAAAGTCTATTCAGTGAGTTGTACTGGAAATTGAAAATATAACTTTCCAAAAACTTGCAGTAGACAATGAAATCATTGAATGTGAGAACTGACATTAGAAACTACATAGCAACAGTCTAAAAGCTGAGAACGCCAACCACACACACACATTCACTGATCAGCCACAACATTAAAACCACTGACAGGTGAAGTGAATAACACTGAATTTGTCATTACAATGGCGCAAGTTAACAGTCAGCTCTTGAATATTTGATAGTCTCCTATGCGTGCACACACACACACACACACACACACATATACACTATATTGCCAAAAGTATTGGGTCGCCCCCTTCTAATGAACAGGTTTGACTACTTTAGTAATTTCTATGAGTACAAATCTTAATGTTAAAGCATATAATGATATTCTAGGAAATTGTGTGCTTCTAATATTATAGCAACAGTTTGGACAGGACCCTTTTCTATTCTAACATGACAATGCCTCTGTGTATAAGGCAAGGTTCAAAAAGAAAATTATTGATTCAGTCAGTGTGGAAGAACTTGACTGGTCTGCATAAAACCAAGTCCTAATCCCAGTTTAACACCTCTGGTGTGACTGTAAATGCAGACCTTGAGCCAAAAACTCATCACCAAACACCAATTATTGGCAGTAGCAAGTCTCGGTACTTGCTCTGCCGCGGCAGCAGCGTAGCAGATCTATTCCACCAAGACTAAATACATTAACACTGTAATGTACATTACCATGTCAATCCCTCCGAGAGTTGTCATGACAGAAATACAGAGTTCTGGCATGAAACTCTAGATGGCACACTCTGATAGGTCTAAAACAGTCTGACCTAATGACACCATTATCACATGGCACAGCTGATTGGTTTTCTCTTGTATCAGTAGCCAATGAGCTCACTGCTCAATATTCAAATACCTGGCTTTTGTTTGCTGTAGCAGTTCACAGCGCACTTCAGAAACCCTCCACCTTCCCCAGCTCCCCCAGATCTGCTACGAGGTGATTCATGTATGCTATATGGGGGTTATTCATATGTGTTATATGTGCAGCAGCATGCTCACAGCAGCATGTTGTGGATGTACTGGCAGTAGCAAATCTCGGCACTTTCTCTGCCGCAGCAGCAGCTTAGCAAATCTATTCCGCTAAGACCAAATACATTAACATTGTTAAGTACATTACCATGCCAATCCCTCTGAGCGTTGTCATGACAGAAATATGCATATACATACACACACACACACACACACATATATATATATATATTTTATTTTATTTTTTATTTTTTTACTACACTTACAATGCTAATAAACGTGTGAAAATCTCTTGATAACAAATATTAAAAATCAAAACATTGCAGCACAAAGTCATTATTGCGTAAATGCTCATTAAGTGTGTGTGTGTATGTGTGTGTATAAGAGCGAGGGGTGTTTTGGTTAAAGGATATCATTAATCATTGCTCTAATCAGATGACATGGGGCCATGAACTACTAAATGTGCTCTCCTCATTATGATAATCAGACAGAGAGAATGAGAGCTTCCAATCTCACCTCCATTTTGACACATTTATCCTCTTGACAGGCTCCTGTCATTTCAACAAAAGAGACGGAATGTCAAGTCACTGTCGGATGCTAGAGGTGGACATCTCCCAAATGAGAATAAAAGACAAGCATTTAGCAAAGATGCACACATACATTTAAACTATATTTCCAGCTCTGTCTATCTCTTTTTTTTATTTTTTTTTATCAGCATTACAACAACTTCACAGATATATTTTTCTCACAGCCATTCAGGCCATCTAAAATCTGATAAACAGCTCTCTCTCTCTCCAATCAGTCAGCCCAAACAATTCATGTAGCGCTTCGCCCATCGTCCGAGAGAACTTTAACGTGCTCACAGCTTTCTTTAATTGATGTGAGAGGGTAAAATTATAAATAGGCTGCAAGCCATTCTCTGTCAGTGGGAAATAAAGCCAGCGGCTGTTTACTGTCTGTGTGATGTATGAAGTTTGTGCGTTTGATTGTGTGTGATTATACTCTGGGAAGATGACCTTTAGTGGAAGCCATATTGTATTCTAATGAGCGGGGAGGCAGCGCTGGGCTGTACTGTACGCAGATGAGCTGGGCTCCATATCCACACTAACTCCATCCATCTACAGTCACCAATGTGAGATGCAGAGAGACCTACAAACACTACAGCCCACATGCAACTCACCCACATCAAACTAGAGCACAGCATCTACAGACAGCAGAGCTTCACTGATGTGAACAAGAGGTTAACTCCACTGTCAAAAGATGATCTCTGTATGTTACATATAGTAACAAAGATATGTTGTTATTGTCAGATATATATGGAAAATGTGGTTTGGTGTATTTGCTCAAAGCAATCAGAAGGTTACAGATTTTAATGTGTTTATAACATGGAACATTTGAAAACACTGTCTAATATTATTGTAACAGTTTGATTTACCAAATTCTGATATTATTAAGGTTGTGTAGACTTTGCGTCCTTATGATGTTATTAGTATCTGATGTTCGGTCACACAAAGTTGGGAGAAATCTTAAGAGCCAAATTTTTTGAACATCTGTTAAATACATCAGGTCTTAATTATGTATTACTTTATACCTTTGTAATTGAGGGTTCTGTGAAATTTTCTATTCAGGTTTTTTTAAGCTACTGGCAAATTTCTCACAATATTTGAATTATTACATTAAAAGAACATTCAAAATGCATATATGTTAATTGGGCTATTATGGAATAAACAGGTTTGAGTCAGAGTAGACATTTAGAATTGCTTTTACGGATGCATGAAAGTACTCAGATGTATTTTTGATATTGATCCTGCAACGAATAGAGATAATCAAAGTGCTAGAAATCCCAGGAGTCATTGCAGGCAGATGACGTAGTAAAGCCTGTAAGCTTTAAAATTATCTTGTTCTCTCTTCAAGCTTGCTAATACATGATGGGTCATGAAAGTAAACATTTTTAGTTTTGAAAAACAAAAGACCTGGAGAAAGCCTGCAGTAATTTTTTACTGCCATATTATAAATAATCTTATATCCATACTCAAATACAAAAATAATAATTAAACATAAATAAATGAAATGCATAATACTACTACTACTAATAATAATACTAATACTAATAATACTAATACTAATACTACTACTACTACTACTAATAATAATAGTGCTGCCAAATGCTTAATTGTGATTAATGGCATCTAAAATAAAAGGTTTTGTTTACATTTTGTGTGTGTGTGTGTGTGTGTGAACTATGTATATTTATTATGTACATATAAATTCACACACATACAGTATATATTTAGAAAATATTTACATGTATTTACATGTATATATTTATATTCATATAATTTAGACTATACATAAATATATTTAATATATAAACATAATATTTGTTTAAAATGCATGCATGTGTGTGTGTATTCAGTATATATATATATATATATATATATATATATATTAGGGTTGTCAATAAAAAATAACGTGACTAAAATATTTTAACGCAGTTAACGCACTGGCCCTGCCCCCAGACCTGTACGTCATCTTACATTTTATATAGTTGACTGTTGACAAATATGATGCAGGGCAACAAGTCCATAAATGCAGTTATGCCCTAAAATTCAAGATATTGGTGCAAAAATGCCCCTGTATGTGTTTTTCTCATATTTATATCATACGATAAGCAATATCACAGGAGCAGCGAGAGCAGTATCACATGAGTCCTGCTTATGTCCGAATATCACAAGTTTAAATGTGATTTTATACAACAGTTCAGCAAACAAGAAGTTGATATTGTGTTATATTTTAAACACAATATGTGTAGAGTGGAGGGAAACGCTCCCCTTAAGGATTGTGCAATTTTTTTTTTCTGTGAAGCAAAAGTTAAATGTGTTCAGAAAAGTTATCATTGTTTTAGTGACAATGACATAAATTATAATCCAAGTATGAAAAATGTCCAGAGTTTTCATGTTTTAACAAAAATTTAATTTGTGCCAAGGGGGCGTTTTACCCCACTTATGGGGCAAAACGCCCCCATGGGTCGGGTGAAATGCCCCCCTGTCTGACAAAGCAATTTGCTTTAAACCTTTACAGCGAAATCAGAGTACAGGCAGCTTTAGCTTAAAATTAAAAAAATAATATAATCATTAATTATGAATTACAAAATTATAATAGCCTATTTGAAAAAAAAAAAAAAAATAGTTAGCTGATGTTAACTGGCTAGCTAATTAGCTACCTGATGCTAACTTGAGGTAATTTTTAAATATAAAGTCCAAATATTTTTAGTCAACCAACTATTTAGAAAACATTTGGGGGCGTTTTACCCCACTGACTATGTTTGAGAAAAAAAAAAAAAGTCATTCTGAAAATATAATTATATTTTTATTAAATAACACTTACTCCCTATCTACAGGCCCTACTGTTTTCATATCATATATAACTGTGATATTCTACAAAACAACAAGCTTTAAAACACTTTTTTTTCTTACTGCTGAAAATTAGATCATTTACTGTGAAATATGTTTTCTCTTTGGTACATCACCAGTGTAAGCTTCGTGGTGAAAACTTCTACATCACTTTTGTCAATGTAGTCCATGCAATAAAAATTTATCTTGACATTATCTTGTGGTTATTTTGGGAAAAACAGTAAGGGGGAGGAGGGTGTTCACCCAAAAACATTACAATTTTGTCGTCGTTTACTCACCCTCATGCTGTTTCAAACCATTCTTTTGTAGAACATAAAAGAAGGGATTTTGAAGACTGTTGGTATACAAAGCTGTTTTGGTTACCAATGACTTTCATTTTATGAACAAACAATACTCAAATTATCTTCTTTCATGTTCCATAGTTTATGTTGTAGCCTAAATGTTTGTGTAATAATTTTTTTTTGTGGAATCAAATAAAATATTTGTAAAGCTACAATTTGCAATGTCTACTTGATACTTTCTCATTTAACACAAAAATATCTTTAAAAATATCTTTTGTGGGTATTTCACAGTGAAATTTATTTTGTGATTAATTGTGATTAATTAGATTAATTAATCAAAACATCATGTAATTAATTAGATTAAAAATTTCCATTGACTGACAGCCCTAATATATATGTATATATATATATATATATATATATATATATATATATATAATATCAGTATATATGAACATTGATTATTTGAGAAATTATTTATAACCTCTGTGTCCTTACAGTAAGTGAGGGCCAAAAACAAGACTGACACCAGCTCTCTATGGGGACTTACCCTCATAAGCTGCTACTGTTGCTAATTTACTTTAGATACAATCGTCTGCTAAATCATGAATTATAGATGTGTTAACTCATTTTGTTTTCCACAATAAAAATAAACTGCACTTGAATATAACTTAATCATAGTTTGAAAGATCTTAATCCCCCTCTTCAGTGGAATTCATCTTAAGAGAAATTCCACATTAGAGCAGCACTGTGCTTCAGAAGCAAGAGGATGAAACACAACAGGTTTGAGCAATCAGCAATGTGAAAATGAGTCAATGTCATGACATCAGTGGCCAAGAGCTTCTGTAGCTCTCACCTGCTCATTAGCTGAGGCAAAGGTGTTCACTAACACTCCTGAACCACCCACTCACAGATCCAGTACTCTCAGAGATAGCATAATTAAGTAGTCCAATCAGAACCAGCATGAAATCACTTCTCTGCCATGTTCAACTCGCTAATGAACCAAAATATCTCATTAAATATGAGTGCGTTATGTGGATTTGTGTCAATCATGTTGAGATAACAACACTTTGGCTTGAAGAAGCTCTTAAGGAAATAATCATTATTTTAATCACATGATCAGTCAAGTGTGTTTTTTTTTTTTTTTTTACAGGCTTAACAAATATCATATTTGAAGGAATAAAAGAAACAAAACACAGAGTTTGTAGAAGGGGTTTAGTCTGAGGCCATAACCGTTGTTCACATAGTTTGAGGTGCCGGTATTTGCATAGGTGCCAATGAGGAGAGCAGCACATGGAGAAAGCATTAATCATGACAACATTAGGCTTATTTTACAGAACAAGACCATTAATCGTGCTGCCTATTAGTGTACTTCATACAGTCCTTGCAAAGGCTTCAGGGTGAATGTTTTGCATGTTTTATACAGCAACATAAATATGAAATGTGCTTGATTTTCTCTTGATGTCTCTGTCCCCATGCCACAGGTTTTCTTTTTTTTTTTTTTTAGAAGTATCATTTAAAAAAATAAAAAATAAAAAAAATCTGGGCCATTCTAGATAGGTTGTTCGAGACAGTGTTTGATAAGAAACACTAACTTTTTAGTAGTTAAACAACACTCAAGCTCTCAATTTATCAAAAGTAGCGAGCTTCATTGAAGTTTTTAAGATATATAAAGATCATGAAAAAAAATGGTTTGTTATAGTTAAAAGTTATCCATGTTCAAGTTGATGTTTAGCCTGCCACAACAGTCCTCAGGTCTTCTAGTTACATTTAGAACTGATTTTAAAGTAGACCTACTAGAACCCGTTTATAAATCACCCAATGGCCTAGGACCTTTATACATGGCAAATATGCTCATTGAATATAAACCTAATAGACCAGATCAGATGTGCTCCAACCATAGTCACATTTCAATCCAAATTAAAAACACATCTGTTTAGCTGTGCATTTTCTGAATGAGCATTGTGCTGCGTCCTACTAATGCACTGCATCTTATTCACTCTTCCCTTTTCTTATTATTTGTTTTGAATTACAGTTTGAATCAACTTTTTGTTAAAAATCTATTTGTTTACCTTTTATTGTTAATTCATTTTATTTCTTAAACATCTGCTGTAATTATTTAATGATAATTTTAAAATTCTTTGTATGTGAAGCACTCTGAATTACCATAATATAAAATGTATGTAAAATGTATAAATAATCTTTCTTTGCCTCACCGAAAAATGCAGTTAAGGTAGTAGTGTTACTACTTTTAGTTACTCCTCAACACTACTTGTAGAGATTAAATTAAGAGACAAGCGGCCATTTCCACTGTAAACTAGCTCTCCCATCTCCACTGTCAAGAAGACGGGCAGACTACCAGCAAACTGAGCCAAACAAGGGGGGAAAAAAACATGGAGGGAAAGGGAACGAACACCAATTAGAGAGCCTCCCCCACATGCTAACTCACAAAGATCTGATCTCTGCTAAAGGTCAGACTGAAATTTGAATGACAGGGCTAAAGTCTTTTACTCATAATTTTTGTGTTTGCAGTAGAATTTGAAGCGATTCACAGCCTTAGAGGCCTTAAGTGAAAGCAGCAATTAATTGTAATGAATAATCTGACAAATCTAGTTGACATATGGCGGCTAATTCCCAGCCTTTCTGTAGGGAGCAGGCAGAGGATTAGGTTAGCTTAAATGAAATCTGGGAATGGCGTGCCATCTGCGTGCTCCGCGCACCCGCTTCAACATGTTAACTGGGCTGTGTGAGGCCCTTCCTCGGGTTTGTCTCTCTCTTTCTCTTTCTTTCTTTCTTTCTCTCTCTCTCTCTCTCTCTCTCTCTCTCTCTCTCTTTTAAATATTGAACCAGCTGTCTTCCATTCAGGGAAAGCAATATAGAGGAAGCCAGGCCAAAAATCGAAGAGCAAGGGGCCCCTAAACAAACAACAGAGAGGTAATGAGTGTTGTACAAACACATAAACAAACGTCTCAAGTCTCAACACCTGAGCAGAGAGAATCCACACTTAAGTCACCAATATTACCAGTAAATGTCCCTGGAGGAAATGTACTTGGAGGGCGGTTTTCCATAATACTCTGACTGCAAGAACACAACTATTACATGGATAGTTTCTTGACTGGTAGCTTTCACTGAAAGTCTTTTGTCTTTTGTGTTAAATAAAACTAGCCTTTTAAACAAACATTGAGCGTAGCGTTAGTTCTGGCAGGTCACGTTAGTCAAGCTTGCATCAGCTGACTCTCAGCTGATCCCCCTCTACCTATAGGAATACGACACCTATCTAAGCATCCGTATATAAGGTCATCAGTATTATCAGCAGTTTTCGCATTGCTCAATTGCTAATTACCCTCCTCCATCCCCAACTCCTCCTCTGTCAGTCAGGATCCAGCCTTCTGATTCTCTTTGAATCAGACAAATGTGACATCAAAAAATGTGTACATAAAATTACTGAACTTTAACAAATCTGCTTTACTTTTGTTTAAAAAAACTGTTCTGTTTACCCTGGGGGGTTATTGCTGCTCTCCCTGCTCTCATCCGTGCTAGGCTGCATGGATGCGCAGCGAGTGTTTGCCCAGAACAGAACAGAACAGAACAGAACCATACCGCCAATCCAAACTATATGCTAATTGTCAATCATCTTTGATGATAGTGGTCCTGACAGAATTATTTAAATATGTCCAAATTATTTGCATGGCTGGCTTTAGCCATAAAGAAGGCTACATGTTTACAAACACATAGAACAGGCCACTGGATGATGATTAATGAGATTGCTTTTGAAGTTATACCGCCTGACAAATCAAACATAACAGAGTTTACTTCTACGTGTGATGGCTGTAGGTAAGCGCTTAGTCAGGACTTGTTATTGTAAGAAGCAGCTGACGTTTATTTGTTACAGTGATTTCATGCACTCTTTGTTTTAAGCAAATCTGTAGCAAAGCTGAACAATACTCTTCAGATGAGAGTCTTATTTCAGAGGTGGACTGTGCCACACCGATAAAGATAGAGAAAAAGAAGAAAGACTGAGGAGGGAAAATTTGCTAAAGGCGGCCAGATAAAAAAGTACAAAAGTACCAAACAAAAGGACCTTGATGCAAGCAAAATAAACACAAGCACAATATTACTACTTGATTTAGATCTAAGATGCTAACCATTAAGTGTTATGCTTACAAAGCAAACCTATTAATGACCACTTTTCAAACTGGCTCAAGGGAGCAAAATGCTAAGATCTATTTCAAAACTATAACATATGGGTCAGCATATAAAATCACTTTATTCTTACTAAAATCACTTTATAAAACAGTTGCTTATTAAACAGAAATATTTGACACCAGAATGAGGCCATTTACCAGTAAAAATCAAGTACTCCTGAGATTTTTGTAATAAAACAAAATTATAAATTATATAATTAAAAAAAAATACCACTTTTTTCTCCCTTGTGAAATGGGGGGGGGGGGATCTCTGGTTATTACATTACTTTCTGATTCATTCATCAAATCAATCCCAATTAATTGCATTCATTAATATTTGCTGAGAAAAGCTGCCAAAAGAAAACAACAACAAACAGTGGCTTTAGAACGCAACATAGTGTTTGTTTTATATCCATATCACTAAAGATAAGCATACTATATCCATGTCCATGTGCAGCAATCTATTTTGCTATGCTATTTTTCAATTGTACATCTGTGTAAACATGCACTATACATTTTGTTATTTTAGTGCCTTACAACATTTTCTTACATTGTCTCACAAGATGTAACGTCAGGCTGGAAAAAAAAAAAAAAACTTTTATCAAAATCCCTGCATTCTGTTCCATACTGTCATGCTTCATTTGGCTGTATTTGAACAAGAATGCATCCTGTTTGTGTGGCTTTTCTTATTGTGCTGCTTGCTCTCGATAAGTAGTGTCCGGTGAGACACATTGCCTGTAGTTGATATTTTTAATATATAATTAATTGTTAAATTAATTTTATAAAATTAACTACTTATATACTCATGAATTAACATGTTAAAAAGACAACCTTAAACATAATATAATAACAGCCGATACATCAGTCTACACAAAACACAAGTAAGCTGCACAAGTAAGCACACTTCTGCACATCCTGTAAAACGCTCAGAAAAAGCACATAGTGATCTGATGTGTACACAGTTCTTTACTGAACCTATGTGAATAAACTCCTAATACATCCCTTGGCTGGTATATTGTGTTTGATTGAGTTAAAGTCCATAGCCTGTATTCAGTTGTAGGGAGTGGGTACAGCCTGTCATCAGAGAAGTGTGACTCCAACAGCCATAATTGTCAAGGAACAAGTCTTAATTTAAACCAAGGGCTAATTATCATGCAAAGCATACCCACCCAGAATGTTTGCATAACTATCACAAGCGTTTTCATAAATGATGCTTTAATTAGTCTTAATTAGAATTTGTTTAAGTCAGCAGGGAATGCAGGCCCCCGTGAAATGATGTATGTAATAAGCATCGGCCTCTCTCTCTCTCTCACTTCTTACTCAGGGAATAGGTCTGACAAAATCACATCACATTAAATTGATTCAGTCAGAATTAAAATTCTTATGGTATTAATTAAATGGGGAGGATCTCATTAGCGAGCAGTGCAGTAAGGGAACGACTCACACAACTGGCAGATGTGACTGTGTCAGAGCTGCACACACCCTCACCATTAGAGAGAGAGACATACAGCAGATGGGGACAAAGACAGGAGGACACAGAGCGAGAGAGAATGTGAGCGAAATATAGACAGAATGAAAAAATTCTAAACGAGAACTTTGTGTGGTAGAATTAAAAAAAGAATAAGGACAATAGAAAGAAAGTCTAAAGATAAATATTAATCAGCAGAGTTTGAAACACATTTTATGTGGCTTTATTTAACTGCTCTTGCTCTGTTTGGCTGCTGTAATTCAACAATAACAAAACTAATGAAGAGAGCAGATACCCTGTTATCACCCTCATGACCCTCCTCTCTCTCTCTCTCTCTCTCTCTCTCTCAATTCAATTCAATTTCAATTCATATTGTTTTATTGGCATGACATACTTAGATACATATTGCCAAAGCATTGTACATAGCAGAATAAAAACAAAACAAAAATACATGTAAAATATATCTCTCTCAATATAACTGCAAGCGGCAATCTTAAGGATCCAAGCACCAGTGGCCCATGTGGATGATTAACAAATCTACTGAAATGTATCTTATGATGTGGATTTTACAGCAAAATGCATCTTGAATCTCCACTGATAGTTAGGGTTCGATGAAACAAGTTACAGCAAAATACAGGTGTCAAAAGGGGCAACTGACTTTCAAAAGAAATCACTTCTTCTACATGGTGGTAGCCAGGGTTTGAAAATTAGTGAGGACTGGTGTGTGTTAAGCTATAATAACCCCTACAAATACTCATTAAACTAAACACTTTAAAAGAGACAGAGATGTAGATGTTTGTGAAAGATGTTTTCTCTGTTTTGGAGGGATGAACACTGTAAAATTATACCATAGGCTATTTATTGCATCAAAATTTGTTAACACTTTACTCTAGGTTAGGGGTGGATAATTTTATCAGTGGTTTATTATTCATGCAACAATACATATTACTGTTATAGTTTTCATTAATAACTATTGCTAGATGATAACTTTATCTAGTGCTGTTTTGAATGTTTTAGCATGACTTTGTGAAAATTTAATGACTATACTGAATGAAATAGCATAGACTTCATGGCTAGTGTTTGCATATTTCCTTTCATTCTGTAACCTACCTGTTCTACAGATCTGTGTAGGAAATGCTACTGGTTTTGATAGCGTTGATAATGTTTCTAATAGATAATATCATTGCTATAAAAACAGAAAAATAAATAAAACAAACTGAAATTATTTCAAATATTTTTCAAATAAGTTAAGATAAAGATATGGCTAACCCAACCCTAAACTGCTACTTCACACTTTATTAACTTTCTAAAGTATCAAATTAAGTGGAAAAGACAAGTCCAAAACCGCCTATTATATCTGGATCTGGCAACACGGTGGAGGCTGCGCCCGTGCACTCAAGCTTCGTTCACTCCGCAGCGTCTCGCAGTAATCATTTTCATACCATGGACACTAAACATTCTTGAAAACTGTATAAACTTAATTATACATGCAGACACTCATATGAGGAGTTTTAAACAGCATATTTGTCATTCAGAGAACAAATTTTTATTTTTGAGCATGAAAAATTTACCAAGGTCCGGACCTCCGTGATCTCATAGCTGGCCTGTTCTTCTAGATTAATAAATAAATAAATAAATGAAATAAAATAGAATAAAAATTCTGTAAAAATATTTAAGATCATAATATTATGTATGTGACCACAGTATATATGGTTGTCACAATCTGTTTGGTTTTGGTTTTGTTTTCCATGGACTTTAGTTTGCATTCCCTTGTTTTTAGTGTTTTGTTCCTGCTTCATTTATTCCCGCTTTTCATTTGTTGTCAGTCACTGATCACTCTGCATACCTGTTTCTAGTTTCAGTCTCATTATCCAGTGTTTATATTTCCCCCAGTTTGTTCTGTTTTTTGTGTTGTGTCATTTTGCTGTTACATGTGGATTATTGCCATTACTTTTAATAAAGTAAAACATTCTGCAAATGGATTATCTCTTTGTCTTGCCTACCCTATGAATATGTGACTTTTAACCCTTTTAAACTGTATTCGTGTGAACTAATCTGAGTTTCTAAGTTTGGTAACACTTTAGTGTAGGGACTAATTCTAACTAGCTGCTTATTAGCATGCCTATTATTAACATATTGGCTGTTTATTAGTACTTATAAAGCACATATTCTGCATGACCATATTCTATATTCCTAATCCTACCCAATACCTAAATGTAACAAACACCTTCCTAACTGTTACTAAGCAGAGTTTGAGGCAAAAGTCGTAGTTAATGGTCTGTTAGTAGCGAGAATTGGACCTTAAAATAAAGTGTGGCCCTAAGTTTCTTAATCTGAGTTTAAGCACAACGACTTTGTAGAACTGAAACTAAAACCAAGAGAAAACTAACAATTAAATAATGCAATAGATTTACACAAATTAGTATATAGTATAATACTGCAATGCAGAAATGCTACACCAAACAAGCTGTCATATTACATAAAACAATGTGTTAGGAAAAGCAAATAGATCAAATAAGTATTGGGCTGCATGTGCTTCTGAGCTGTGTATATATAAAAGGGGTCTTATTATGCTTTTTCACTTTTTGAATTTTAGTCAGTGTGTAGTGTGTATGTTTGGGCATAAAAAAGATCTACAAAGTTACAAATCTCAAAGTCTACTCCAAAGGGAGATATTTCGTTTTTAAAAAATCCCTTTAAGAACTACAACGAATGGCTCGTTTGGAATACAGCATTGCTTTCTGGTGTTTGTGATATCACAAAGCAGCCCATTAGAATATCATTAAAATAAATCTCGCCTATGGAAATTCGAATGGTTGGCGGGTGGGGAGAACCCTTGGTTGAGCACTGCACGTTTCAAAACCGAAACCCGGTGCGGGTGTTTTTATAACACTGTATTTCTGAAGGAAACCGACTGTCGTCAGCAAATTTTGGATGTCATTTTCATTTCATCTTGCATGTAATGTCTGATAAAGCAGCGTTTGTGAGCGGAACTGAGAAGGGTAGAGCTGCAGCCTGGAGATCTCCAAATGAGGGCGGGAGCTCCAAAATAGGGCGTGGCTTCCTCCCATTGACAGACAGGCACATGGCACGCATGTGCAATTTTTTTCTCCCAATCAACTTCAGCGCAAACTCCGCCCCACAGCTGATTCTAAATATTTTATTAGTTGTGTCAATAACAGTGTTAATTTTTCACTATGCTACAAAAAAAATGGTAACCTCTAAACCTACCCCACACCCGACCCTATAACCTTAACCAGTGAAATTGGTGCTGAAAAGAAAGTTGCAGTTCAGGAGATAAGCAGTTAATAAGATTATGCGATATGAGATCGCCGAGCCAGGCTGTTCCGTTCCGTAACTCCCCAACTGGAGCTCACCGGACAATGGCATCTTTTTAGTTACACCCAGCGTCACTACCCCATCCTACCCTGCGAATTTCAAGCCCAGGGACGCCTCCGTTGCTTAAAACAAAGCGATAGAGTAAAATCTTTCCCCTGCGCTGCGCTGGGACGGCTCGCGGGAGAGCTCATGAGTGATTTCTGTTTATATCATGAAGCAGAGTTTCAAACTCCGGTCCGAACACCACTGGCCACGAGCTTTGGGCTCTGCTCTCACCGAGAATATTGATTTACACAGTATATTTTATTTTAGAGCAACTAGAAACAATGTTTAATTTATAAAGTGTTATTTTGAAGTGTAAATCAATAACAATTGGCTGAACCCAGAGCCAATGGTGAAAGTCTTTGCGTGAAGAGACCCCACCGCATTTTGGAGGTTCTGCCCACATTTGGAGTTCACGCCCCATTTTGGAGATCTCCGGTCTGCAGTTATACCTACTTGGAGGAACTCTGCTTTGTGTATAGCGTTACCAGGGAAACCTCGATCTCTCCCACTCCAACAGTGGCTCCTGCTGGCAGAGAATTAATTTGCATATATGACACCACAAATAATGCAAGTCTGTGGGACTATGGTATAAATACATTCAACTGTATAACAGTTTCACTGCAATACATGTTATAATGTTAGAATTAAAGAACAAACATAGTCAAGTCAAGTCAAGTCACCTCTATTTATATAGCGCATTTAACAATACAAATTGTGTCAAAGCAACTGCACAACATCAAAATAGGAAAATAGTGTGTAAACTCAATAATGTAAAATGACAAGATTAAACACTCAATTTTCAGTTAAAGGCATTTCATTAGTGAATTCAGTGATGGCATCGACCAGCTCAGTTCAGTTTAAATAATGTCTGTGCAATCAGGTTGACGATATCGCTGGAAATGAAGTGTCCCCAACTAAGCAAGCCAGAGGCGACAGCAGCAAGGAACCAAAACTCCATCGGTGACAGAATGGAGAAAAAACCTTGGAAGAAACCAGGCTCGGTCGGGGGGCCAGTTCTACTCTGAACCAGCAGTTTGTTCCAACTGCAGCAAAGTCAGATTGTACGGGCTCAACTGGTTCCAGTGGTCTTTTCCCGATGGCTGTCTAGGTGGCGGGGTCCTCACTGGGGATCTGTCTCTGGGGTTCATCTAGGTGTCCTGGTCTCTGCTGACGTTCTGGGCTGTAGAGATCATCTCTAGGTGCTGATCCACCATCTGATCTGGATATGGACTGGATCTGGTGACTGCAGTGACCATCTGGGCTGGATACGGACTGGATTGGGTGGCTACGGTGACCTCGGAATAAGAAAGAAACAGGCTAATATTAGCGTAGATGTCAATCTTCTTACGGTGTAACAAGTACATTGTGTGTTATGGGAAGTGTTCCCGGTTCCGGTTGACCTAATTAATGCAGCCTAACAATCCTTTAACGGATTTGAATATTAG
>JAFVLL020040963.1:0-20203 GCA_021397915.2 Tor tambroides
TGTTTTGAAAATGTATACATTTTAAAAAATTAAAGTCAATATTAATAAATGATGTAGAAGTATTGTTCATGTTACTTAATGTAATTAACTAATGTCAATAAATGGAACCTTAAAGGGGTAATCGGATGCAAAATTCACTTTACAAGTTGTTTGAACACAAATGTGTGTTGGAAGAGTGTATACACATCCATCCTATAATGATAAAAATCCACCCAGTGGTTTTTTTAAAATCCTCTTTCTCAAATCAGGCTGTTCTGAGATTCCTGTCAGAATGACGTAGTTCTGTACAGACCGCTCCCACGAGAGTTGATTGACAAGGCCGTCTTACCTTAGACCCGCCCTGAGTGAGCTGAGAGCTGTCTGCCATTGTGTCGACTCCAGTGCAGGGGAAGACAAGAATGTCTCAGATTAAGCGATTGAGGTGTTCTGTTGTTGGATGTAGTAATGAATATAGCAGTCATCATTTACTCCCGACATCTGAGGCGCTGAAGACGCAGAGGATTAACGTTACTTTCGTTTTTGAAGTGAATGCGCCGATCCCCAATCTTCCTAAATGCGTCTATGTTCGCGCAAATCATTTGTGATCCAGCTTCATCTACAGAAGAAGTGAGTATAAGTGTTTTTTATGAATCTTTGCAAATCGCCTTTCCTAATAATGTGCTAGTTAGCCAGTTTCGCAGCTGAAGTTTACAGTCTGCTCATCACTCCACGGAAGAGAGGGGCGGGGTCAGCAGAGCTCATTAGCATTTAAAGCAACATGGACTAGAATGGCTTGCTGAAAACAGAGCTGATTTTGACAGGGTAAAAAAGGTGTTTTTTACACTACCATTGAGAAATTTTAACCAAAGTATGTTATAGACTTTTCATTAAGACCCTAAAGAATCATATCAACTTGTGGAAAATGGGCATCAGATGACTCCTTTAATGTAAAGTAGGGGTGGGAAGCTTTCGGTACCTCACAGTTCAATTCATATAAATTTTTGGGGTCACAAATCGATTCGCAATTTTTAATCACGATTCACAATTTTTCATCCAATTTTTTTGTGCACACTGGACATTAAACGCACCAGTATTTTGATACAAAAACACACCAGTCTATAGCATAGGTAGTCCTGACTCAAGAAATCAGTGTTTCCTATTAACTATTAACTTCCTAATAAATCAAAAATATTTTAAACTTCCCATTAGGGATGTGCCCAAATACAAATACTGTGTTCGGAAAGAACATGTACAACGGAACCCCTAAAGGGAATAAATACGAGATTCGAGGAAAACAATATATTTCAATGCTTTCTCTCGCAATTATACCACTGGGTATTTATACTGTAGGCCTATATAAATTGGGCATGAGGGAGCCGTTATTAATATGCAAGGCATTGAAACCGCTTTTGAATGCACCCTCGCTTTTTACTTTTACTTTCAAGATTCGTGATCACACATAATCTATGTATACTACGGAGCGACAGTACTTACTACACATTTTACAAGATTAGATGTTTGTCAGTGGTGCTCAGGATCTGCAAATCATTCGCCATCGTGCTATCAGTCATCTCTCCTTACTCTGTTTACGTGATGTGAAATTTTATGTACTGTAATGTAACAGGCAACCGCAAGCAAGCAGCTAACCATGTCCCTTTAGTGGCTCCGTATAACACGTTTGTTTTCCATGCTTTTCTGAATACGGACTCACTATCCGGGCACATCCCTACTTCCCAAAATAACAAAAGATCAATAATTAATATAATATTTCCAAACAGTTGCCGTCGCTGAAAATAGGTCACAATTTATTTGTTTTTCTTCCTCCTATGTTTCTGGTTGTTTTGTTCCGACAACATCAAGTTATTATTATTATTATATTAACTAGAAAATCGATTTTTGACATTTGTGAATCGATGTGAATCGCTAGAAGACTGAATTGCAATTCATATGTGAATCGATTTTTCCCCCACCCTTATTGTAAAGTGTTACTAAATTATTTCACTATGCAAAAAGAAAGTGCATGAGTCACATGAGAGATATGAAACTTAAAAATCTGTTGCCAGAACAACAGTCATTATATAAAAATATCTGACCAAAGAATGCTGCGATTGACCGATCAAATTCAAGTATTCCATAAGGTCATGTAAGTAGAATTATACAGCTCTTCTAAACAGAACTAGAATGATTTGTTTTATAATAAACATTTTAACTTGTAAAAATGTTTGTCAAATGTCATTAATAAAAGTTTAAAGTAAAGCAGTGCTACCACAAATCGGTCTAGCTCCATCTCTGGCTCTGCAGCTGGACGGGAGAAACTGACAGAAGACGAGAGGAAGAGGGAAGGAGATACACTGGGGAGATTCGGAGCCAAAGCGAGGGTCTGTATTTTGCCTGCCAATGTCTTTCCTGCTCAGGCTGAGAACACAGGGAAGATGTTGTGCTGGGTCACAGCTAGCGCTGTTCAGCCCCTCCTGTGAGCAAGATGCCTACGTGCAAGAGGGCCAAGACATTTGGATGAGTCTATGAGCCTCTGTTTATAACTCCAGGCCAATTTAGAGCTTATATGTTGTTCAAATGCTATTACTGCTCAGTTATTGAACAGTTCACCCAAAAATGAAAATTTGCTGAAAATGTACTCATCCTCACACCATCCATGAGGTAGATAAGTTTCTTCATTGAAACAGATTTGGAGAAATGTAGCATTACATCACTTGCTCACTAATAGATGGAATGAGTGCCGTCAGAATGAGAGTCCAAACAGCTGATAAAAACAGAACAGTAATCCCCACGACTCCAGGCAACACCTTGCGAAGAGCTGTGTTTGCAATAAACAAACTCATCATTAAGATGTTTTTAAATTTAATAGTTAAAAACAGCTGTTTGGACTCTCATTCTGACGGCACCCATTCACTGCAGAGGATCCATTGGTGAGCAAGTGATATGATGCTCAATTTCTCAACTACAAACAAACTCATCTACATCTTGGATAGCCTGAGGATGAGTAAATATTCATCTGTGCGTGAACTATTCCATAATGATTTGAATAAACATCTAACTCAAAGTATTAAACATCTGTGCTGCAGACATTGTGATTTCTCAAATCATGCCATTTTAAGGTGTGGCTTGCTTTTCATTTTTAGCAATCAGACTACAATGATCTTTGCCTGGCAGACAATAAACCTTCCCAAAGATATTATAAAAGTGTCATGTTGCTTGGCAACAAGGAAAAAATAGCTGAGCATGTAAAACTTTAAACCAGATGGTAACGTCTGCAATGTGCAATGACTGGCACTGGTCAAATAGTTATTTAGCAAAACGAAGTACAACTACTGAGTAAATGTCACATAAGATAATTAATATACATGAGTCAAGATGGTAATTGTTATAAAATATGGATTATGTATGTTTTTCCAGATACAGTATCAGCTAAAAGCCTTTAAAAATATACCATTTTATTTAGCAAGGATGCATTAAATTGATCAAAAGCAACAGTAAAGACTTAATTCAAGAAAAATTGTTTCTGATAAATGCTGTTTTTAACAACAATAAAAAAATGTTTCTTGAGCAGCAAATCAGCATATTAGAATGGTTTCTGAAGGATCATGTGACACTGAAGACTGGAGTAATGATGCTGAAAATTCAGCTTTGCATCACAGGAATAAATTACATTTTAAAATATAGTAAAACAGAAAACAATTATTTTTAACAAATAAATGCAGCCTTGGTGAACATAAGAGACTTCCTTCATAAATCTTACCAACCTCAAACTTTTAAATGGCTGCATACTTTTATTTAAAACTGTGTATTTGCAAACAACATTATTACATAATACACTATCTTCCAGGCCAAAGCTCTAACAAGCAACAATACTTTTTGCAGTGTTTACGGCTCCTTCCTCTATACATGCCTATTTTAAGGCCAAGAACATCTATTGTGCCTCTGTGGCGTGGAAAAGAGACTTGAACATTTTAAGGATGGGTGACTAAATCATACGGATTGATTTCATACTTTCAAATACATTCCTTTATGCATTTAGCACCTAGAATATCCAGATAGTGTTCAGATTAACAGAGGCACACAAAATGATTTCATTTCCTCAGCAATGTGCTTTTAGACGCACTAGCGTTAGCGTTTTACCAGCAGAGGCTTCTTTAGCACTTCAGTTACTAATCCTCAGGAGGAGACGAGAGCAGCCCGGCATCTGAGCTTTACAGCTGTTCGCCTTTCACCAGACGTGGAGAAACACCCACACAAATGATGCTCCCTAAAAACTCAGACGTGCCACAAGAACAATCGCATGATTAAAGCTTATAACTACATTTCGACATCAAAGCTGCTTTAGCATTTACTGCATTTTGAAGTAGTTTAATGGTTGTTTGATATATAAATACATATATTTCTACACTATGAATGCTTTAATGAGCAATCATTGAAGTTAACATCACTTGCAAAAACAAAAACACTGAAAAAAATGAATAAAACCACAGATGTGACCAAATCTGCACATATGCTGGTTTATTATGATTTCTGGTTCTGCCTGACTTTAGTTCAACAAAGATAAAAATAAAACAGCCATTTTGTTCCATTTCAATTGCTGAACATAAACAATGCATATATGACAGGCATTCTCAGAGAAAGAGAGAGAGCGAGAGATAATGTGATAGAACTTGTAATCAGCGTAAACCCTACGTCTCACAGCTCATAAGCAAAACCTCTCATTAAAATCAAGAATATTTCATTTCTCTTCGAGTGCAGCTCTTTGTTTCCTAAGAAATTGTCAATGGGACATCATTAAGGCACGATCAAAATAACATATGACAAGTGGTATTTTTTTGGAAGAAACACTGTGTGCTTCTGTGAGAAGGAGCTGAGGAGAACAGAGAAAGAAGAAGTGATCACACATCGACGGATAGCGCAGGACTGAAACGTCTCTCGTCAACACCGCCACAACATGGAGTCTCTTTTTCCTCATAAAGCTACTGTAGTTTCCCTGGCAGAACAAATCTCCAAAACAAATGTCCAGATATATGTGTGTATATAACTATATCCTCTGACATAAATATGAGACAAAAACTCAGGGGCATTTTTGCACCAATATCTTGAATTTTAGGCCATAACTGCATTAATGGAGTTGCTGTCCTGCATCATATTTGTCAACAGTCAACTTATATACACACACACACACACACACACACACACACATAATGCATAAAATGCATTTTGCATTTAGTGAATATCTTTAAAGGGGTCATTGCGGATGCAAAATTCACTTTTCAAGTTGTTTGAACATAAATGTGCGTTGGAAGTGTGTGTACACATCCATCCTATAATGAAAAAAATCCACCCAGTGGTTTTTTTAAAATCCCTATTTTAAAATACCCTTTCTCAAATCAGGCTGTTCTGAGATTCCTGTCAAAATGATGTAGTTCTGCACAGGCCCCTCCCACGATAGTTGATTGACAAGGCCGTCTTACCTTAGACCCGCCCGGCCCCTGAGTGAACTCAGAGCTGTCCGCCATTGAGTCGACCCCGGTGCAGGGGAAGACAAGATGACTCCGATTGAGTGATTGAGGTGTTTTGATGTTGGATGAAATAATAAACATAGCAGTCGTCCTTTACTCCCGACATCTGAGCCGCTGAAGATGCAGAGGATTAACGTTACTTTCGCTTTGGAGTGAATGCACCGATCCCGATCTGCCTAAATGCATCTATGTTTGTGCGAATCATTCGTGATCCAGCTTCATCTACAGAAGTAGTGAGTATAAGGGTTTTTTTATGAATCTTTGCAAATCGCCTTTCCTAATAATGTGCTAGTTAGCCAGTTTCGCGGCTAAAGTAAACAGTACTGCTGGTCACCCCATGGAAGAGAGGGGCAGGGTCAGCAGAGCTCATTAGCATTTAAAGCAACATGGACTAAAAAATGGTTTGCTGAAAACAGAGCTGATTTTGACGGTAAAGAAGGTGTTTTTTACACTACCATTGAGAAATTTTAACCAAAGTATTTTATAGACTTTTCATTAAGACCCTAAAGAATCATATTAACTTGTGGAAAATGGGCATCTGATGACCCCTTTAAAATAGCTTTAAAAGAACAGTTCACCCCAAAATGAAAATTTGTCATCATTTAATCACTCTCATGTAGTTCCAAACCTCTATACACTTCTTTCTTATGTTTAACACAATAAGAAGATATTTTGAAGAATTTCAAAGAACCAACCAAATTAATTGTTGGTCCCCATTGACTTCCACAGTAGGGAAAGAAATATTATGGAAGTCAATGGCGACCAGCAACTGTTTGATTACTAGCAGTCTTCAAAATCTCTTCTTTTATGTTCAGCATAAAAAAGAAATTGAAACAGATTTGGAACGACATTAGGATGAGTAAATGATGACAAAATTTTCATTTTGGGGTGAACTATCCCTTTCTGTCACGATGCAACGAAAGTAGCGACAGATCTTTTCTTCCATACTGTGATGTACCAAAGGATTATCAAAAAGAAAAAAAAAGGAAAATGTAGCGCAGGTTGTTGCTTGGATGCATAAAGTCATTTTACCAGAAGATCAATTAATGACAGTCTGATTAAAAATTACAAGGTCAAAAAATGTTAATAATTAAACAGATTGTTCACAGTAAGATCAACAACATGCATTAAGAAAACAGGAAGGGTGAATTTCCATTTCTTACTGACTATAACGGTCTTAAAAATGAACTTAATTTTCTCTAATGAGAATCTAATTCCTTATCTACATTGTTTATTTTTGGCCTAAAATTTCACACGGGCCTATTCTAGACAGTTTTAGCAACATTCACCCTGCACTAAAATTAAGATTTTCTTTGTCCGCATCCTTCAAGCAACAAGCAGCCAAACGTCCCGTCTCATCCTGATGTACTGTGATGCGGGACGGCCCGCACTAACCAGCCGTGTGTCTGCCTCCAAGTGTTTCATAAACTCCAACATACTGCAGCATGAGAAGCACTGCTGGAGAGCTTGATGGACGCTCAGGCGGCGCACTAGGCACGCGACAGCCTTGAATTACCTGCCTGGCTACCCCTCGGCCTGCCATTTTGTGGCACTGTGTGGCAGCAGATGGTGCGGGTCACTACACGGGTCTATATATAAACCTGCAGCAGAACACGCATGTAGTCTAATGGATTCACCTATTCATGGAGAAAACGCAACAAATGTAATTAGTATTGCGATGAATCATGCTCATGCCTTGAAAACGGATAAGATGAATGTAGTTTACAAAAAAATATTGTATTAACAAAATGCTGCTCTGTATTAACACATCATGGCATGCATTGTCTTACGTCATCTGTTTTTGGCAGGACTTGTTGTTCTCTTGTTGCCATTACATCATCGCTTAGCTCTTTTTTTCCTGAAACAAACTTGCAGACAAGCGCTTTTCAAAGACTTTTACTGGTGTTTGGAAACTTGAAAAGGAATATCTCATCTATTTTGGTATATTATATTATATTATATTATATTATATTATATTATATTATAAGTCGTACAACCATGCATAAGACTTAAAATTTAATTTATAAGACATATGGACTACTTTTATTCTGCTTTTGTGTCTTTTTTGAAGCTTGAAAACTCTATTATATTATACTGTATTATATTATATGTCATATGACTTAAGACTTCATAAGATATATGGACTTTTATTCTGCTTTTGTGTGTTTTTTGAAGCTTAAAAGCTCCAGTCTTACACAGAAAAGAGCAACCACATACATCAATCTTTGTTGCAAAAAATATATTATATTATATTATATTATAGTATTCAAATGTTTGCATTCAGGGAATATGAAGGTTAAATGTGTATATTTGTAATAAGTTTCAGAAGCTCCCTCTGCAAAACTTATGATTATCTCATTGTTATCTATAAAAATATATACAAATATAACAAAATAAAATATAGTAATATAAAATTGTTTTATATGTTACATTAATTTTAATGGAATATTGCTATATATGTTTATTTAAAAAAATATATACGATTTATTAAATATAAAAAAGCAGTCATAATATTCAAAATGTCTTCCTTGAAACAAAAAAGATGCTATATATTAAATATGAAAATACATTATCTAAACTATTGTAATAATAATAATTATTATTATTATTATTATTATTATTATGTTTGAATTAAGTGAATTTGGGGGTAGAATATGCTTATTTGACATAATTTACAGAAGCTTCCTCTGCAAAACGTATGCTATATTTTGTTATATTAAAAAAAAATGCTAAACTCAATATAATATAAAATTCTTAAATCTTTCACACTTTCACACAATCTTGCCACATTCTTAAATCTTTCTTCCTTAAAAATTTAATTAATGATTAAAAAAGAAAAAGAAAAAAGAACACTTGATGTGGATTTAGAATGAGAGTGAGTATACTGACACCAGATATTTGGTCGAACTCTCCCTTTAACAGAGGCTGGAGGGCATGTGAGCATGTCACATTGAAGATGGCAGCCGTATGGTGGCCGGAGCTCCAGATGGAGTGTGCGCTACAAAGGAGAAGCCTGTTCTCATCAAAGGCTAATGTGAAGTTTTAATCAAACACCATCCGAACGCCAGAACAAACACTGAAAGGATGGAATGGACGGGTCAAATGCAGTTCAAACAGCCACTCAAAGGCTTCCTAAAATTGCCGCCAACTTCAAACGCACCAGCAAATCACTTTCTCCATGGCGGGATTCAGAGCCAATTTTAAGCTAATCACATTGGGAAAGCCTGCAGCTCTGCTAACCATGACGAAGGTACAAAAATCACCAGAATTCGCTATGACACACAAAACAATCTAGTGCTAGACATGCAAAGTTAGTGGAAAAATAACACGCTCAGTCACATTTTTGCCAAATGGCTTTAACAAACAAGTAAATAAGCTGATATACTGTAAAAGTCTTTTATTTTTGTTCATTTCAGTGCTGAAAAAAAGCCAAATTCATGGAAAGTTCGACTTGTTTGTTGAAAGCATGCAAACCACATATTTAAAAGAAGCAGTCTTTATATAGTTTATATTAATCACATGGTCTAAGCTGGTCCTACGTGATCTCCTGGCCTGGTCAAGCATGTTTGTTAGCTGGATTTAGAGGGTTTTTTCCAGTGACAATTCTCAACTGGTCAGGCTGGGAGACCAGAGTAAATCAGCTAAAACCAGCAGACCTGCTTATATATACTTGAAAATACAAACATGCTTTAAAATATTTAATTGATTAAAAGCCATTATTGTTCAATTTTGTTACATTACTTTTTTAAATAATTTATTGTTTGATTATGAAGTTAATATATTTAAAAAAAAACATGTTTTATAATTTGCTGTACATAAGCAATATTTCAAAGACATAATTAATACACCGTTTAATTTGTGAATTTCCTATTAAAATATAGAATTTGTGCATTTAAAATAAAAATATGTAACTGATTAGAAATCATTATTATTTCATCACTATATTTTTATGAGTCATTTCTTTACATAATTTGCTGTACATGAGCAATATTAATATACTCTTCAATCTTTGTATTCACACCAAAATGCACTTAAAATAGTCATATTTTAAATTATGTAACTGTTCAGAAGTCACTATTGTTTAATTTGATTCTTTTTCATACTTTTTAGTTTAATCTATTAGATTTATAATGTTTCTTTTATAATTTGCTGACCATAAGCAATATTTCAAAGACATTAATACACCGTTGAATATGTGAATTTACTATTAAAAAATATAATTTGTGTATTTACAAAAAAATATGTAACTGATTTAAAGTCATTATTGTTTCATACTATATATTTATATAATTTTGCTGTAAATTCAATGTGTGCATTTACTGTAAAATACAGTTTAAAATAGTAATTTTTTTAATGATCTAACTGTTTAGAAGTCACTATTGTTTAATTTGATTCTTTTTTAGACTTTTTAGTTTAATCTATTTGATTTATCATTTTTCTTTAATAATTTGCTCTACATGAGCAATATTAGTGATTTTAATCCCCATTTCTACAAGGTCTCAATTTTTCACTTCTCCTAACTCATAATTGGGAACAAAGTATCAATGTGCATAAAATAAAATGCTAATATGTCTGTCAACTGCCCTTTAAAACGTAAGTGGCAGTGTGGTAAAAATACACCGCAAGTCACAGATCTAATGCAGAACATCTGTACTCTTACCAGCGATGACAGTTTGAGAACATCGGAAACGACATTAATTACAATCCTGACAGCCGAATCAGCAAGTGTGATCAATGTGACATTCAAAGTTTAGCTCTCTGCAAAAATCACACACCTCTAGCATCTCACATTAGAGGCCAAGCATGAAGTGTGTCGACGGTCATGACAGGTTACCGCCCGCTGATCTTACGATGTTGTCTTCAGCTCTGCTTATTCAGTCAGAAATGAATCATAAGAAGACAGTCTTTGTTTCTCATTGACGGGTGATTCTTTAATATTTTACCACTTCAAAACTTTTTCAAACTATGTTTCCTCTGTGTTAAAAGATTCATCATATGTTTAAAGTTAAAGACCATGGTTTATTTTTATTCTGTGTGGCAAATAACCTTTTAACGGTCTTTAAAAAAAAAGGGCAATTAAAGAGGCACAAAACAAAACTATATAATCTATCTTTTCAAACCAGATTATTAAAAAACACAATGCATGTTGCTTCAATCCTATCTAAATCGTTTGCTGAAGGCTTGTTCATACCTGTCTATGAAAAGAAGCTGAATTCTGTGGCTTTATTAGGTTTTCTCTTTGATGCATATTAATGAGTATTTTCACTGTACGTTTCAGTTATAAAAGAGAAACTTTTTGTTGTTGAAATGTGAATAAACATCACAGCAAATGCGTCTCTCTTTCCAGCTCTAAAGCCATCAGTGGGAAAGTTATAAAGTGGCTTATCTCTCCGAGTTCAGAGATTTTCTCTTATGTAATTTTTTTATTTTATTGTCGTGCACATTTGCATAGAGTCGTTTTTCGCCAAGTCTGTCGAAGCACTTAAGGTTGCTTTTATGAGTAATATACATTGTTAGCTATTTTGTAAATCAATGGTCCACTAGGCTGATTGGATCAAATCAAGGGTGGACAAACTCCTCGCCCACCCTCGCCCTCTTTTTTCGATCTGCTTCATCCTCTCTCTTTTTTCCTTCTATTAGAGATGGTGAAAGATTGCCTTATCTCCCTCAAAGGCATAGAAAGCCGCCTTGCGTGAAAGTGCCAGGATTCAAAATTCAAAGTAGTGATTAATGTGGTCGTCCTCCTCATAGACTGTGAAAATTAGCTCCCGGCTCTATTGAACGTGACACTGCACTCGGGAAGAATCCTCACAAACTGTAAATACGGCGCAGTCATGTGTGCTCGTCTGCGAGCTCCGTTCCCCTCATGGATTCAGCCGACACACCTGGGAATTTAATATTCAGTGAAGCTGAAGACTTTCAGGCAAAAGGTTCAAAATTAACACATAAGAGCCTAACGCGCCTAAGAGCCAAATATGAGTAAAAGCATATTTCTTTGTACTCAGTGAGTTCATTTGGACAATTTATGAACAAACATCAAAAAATCAAAAAATTGAGTACTACATTAAAAAATGAAATTTTTATGTTTAATGTACTTAATTAATTTGGGTTAAAACAATTTCAGGGATAACAGTGCATTTGTTTTATACGCATGTATATATTTCTATCATGACAACTCTTGGAAGATTTTAGCATGGTAATGGATATGACAATGTTAATATATTTGGTGGAATAGATCTGCTGGGCTGCTGCTGCTGTTGGTTATTGCTGTAGTTGTAGATTATTGCTGCTGCTGCTGCTGCTGCAATTAAGTACAGGAACTTACTGCCAAAGCATACGGCGATACAGTGCTGTGAGTATTTAAGACATACTGCTGCTGCACAAACAGCAGATAAAATAACCCCTTAGCAGATCTATACAGGTGGAGCTGGGGAAGGTGAAGGGTTTCAGAGGAACTCTGAAAGCACGCTGCAAAATGCTCAAGTGGATGCTGACCAGTCATTTAAATGTAAAGCAGCAAGCTCATTGGCTGTGTATGCAACATGAACCAATCAACTTGTGTGTTTAACACTATGAATATCATCAGTTACGTTAAAAACCCATCAGCCTGCGCCATCTAGAATTTTATAAAAGAACTAGGCATATATACACGCACACATTTTATTCATTTAATTAAAAAAAAAAAAGTGTTTATATTAGCTTTAAATTACATACAATTTTAATTATATATATATATATATATATATATAATTAAAATTGATTGCAATTTAAAGCTAATATAAGCTCTATTATATATTAGTGCTGGGCAACGATTTATCAATAAAAGTTTTTGTTTATATAATATATGTGTGTGTACTGTGTATATTTATTATGTATATATAAAGACACACATACAGTACATATTTTGAAAATATTTACATATATTTATTTACATTCCTATAATTTACATAATATATAAATTGATTTAATATATAAACAACATTTTTCTTAAATATATACATGCATGTGTGTGTATTTCTATATACATAATAAATATACACAGTACACATACATATATTATCTGAACAAAAACTTATTTTGGATGCGATTAATTGTTTGACAGCACTACTTTTTATAATAATTACACACACACACACACACACACACACACAATGTTCCCCTTGTATTTATTGCATTTGCATTTTATATATTTATCTCATATAGTGTGAACTGCTCAGCTAGGCACTAATGTGGAAGGCACAATACAATGCAATGGTGACAAAACTATATTATGGGGCAAAAATATAATTTTGGACTCTGCTCACATGGTGCTGGTGCTTCTCTTACCTTCTGCTGTTTGATTTTTTTTTTTTTTTTTGGATGCAATCGCCAGTTGTCCACTTCCTCATATTCGTCATCAGAAACGTAATGCACCTTGAGAGAGAATATGATTAGGGGTTAATTATCACTTTATCAGAGGCAGAGACATGATGTCTTGCTATGAAGTATGACCACTAAATAGCTTGCTAATTATGATTAATCACTCTGAGATGACACACAGCTTTCATATTCATTCATCCAGGTTAAGAAAGACAGTTTCAATTAGCTTTTTTAGGACAGAACCACACTTTTACTTTAACTTTAATGATTAAATTAACTTGGAAACTTTTGGTTCTTTTGGGAATAATGACGAAATAGTGCTGCATGCTAAAGCCTATCACTAGTGAACAAACAATTAACTCAAAGCCACACTCTAAAAAATGCTGGGTTAAATACAACCCAGTTCTGGGTAAAATATGGACGAATCCAGCGATTGGGTTGTTTAGACCAATGGTTCTCACACTGGGGGTCACGATAGTGTCATTTTTTGTGATTATAATAAATATTTTTCAATATTACAAGTACATGCTACAAATAAATATTTTCTGATTTTTAAAGATATTACTGATTAGAGTGTTTTAAAAAATAATGTTAAATAATTTTTCACGACTCGAAGATATGACATCACTGTGCAGCGACTGGCTCGCTACAGCGCGCACCTGCACGTGAAAAGTGGATACATTTGTAATTCGCAAATCTAAAAATGTTGAGGAAATTGTGGATGACTCAGGCAAACTGCCTGAGTCATCGGAACTGTGTACTTCGACTAAGCATAAGAGCAGGACCCCGTCAGACCAAAGTAGGAAACGTCGGAAATATCAGGAAGAATTCATAAAGTATGGATTCACTTGCTCTACTGTCAACAATGTAGATTTTCCTCAATGTGTAATCTGTTCAGAAGTGCTTGCCCATCAAAGTATGAAGCCCGGCAAAATGCAAAGGCATTTGGAGATGAAACATCCTTCTTTCATTGAAAAGCCTATAGACTTTTTTCGCCGAAAAGAAAAGGAATTACAGGGTCAAAAACACATGATTGCACAACAAGCCAAAATGACTTCTAATGCGCTGGAGGCATCTTATGAGGTGGCGTACTTGATCGCGCAGACCAAAAAGCCACACACAATCGGGGAAACCCTGATAAAGCCCGCTGCTGTGGCTATGTGTCGGGCCATGCATGGTGAGAAAATAGCAAATGAGCTTATGACTTTCCCGTTGTCGAATGACACAGTCGCTCGCCGTGTACATGATATCGCAAAAGACATTAAGAGTCAACTGATTGATAGGATAAATGGAAAAAAATATGCACTGGAAGTCGACGAATCTACTGATGTGTCTAATTCTGCTCAGTTGCTGGCATTCATCAAATACACATTTGACGGAAAAATGCATGAGGATATGCTCTTCTGCTCAGCACTCGAGGGGACTTGTACAGGCAGTGACATTTTCACCAAACTGGACCCCAAATAAAAGAGATGTGACTTTCATGGGATAATTGTGTTGGTGTATGTACTGCTGGTGCAATGGTAGGTAAAAACAAGGGACTCAAGGCAAAGGTTTTAGAAGTAGCTCCTCACGTGAAGTTTACACACTGCATCATGCACCGCAAGTCTCTTGCTAGCAAAACACTTGATTCTGAACTGAAATCGTAAATCACATAAAATCTCGTCCAGTAAACAGCAGACTACTAGCCACACTTTGCAACGAGATGAACAAGGAAATGTGGAGATGTTTCCTGAGCTTGAAGAGCATCTGGAGGAGAATGGACCGAGTCTCAGCAGCCTGAAAGAACACATCACTGGTCATCTCCACAGCCTTTTGGAACAATTCAAGAAATATTTTCCAAAAGAGACACAACCAGAACTGTATGACTGTTTTTTTTTTTGTGTGTGTATGCTTTGGTAGTGGGGGTCGCGAGTTCTTGTCGATCTTACATTAGGGGTCGCTGGCTTAAAAGTTTGAGAACCACTGGTTTAGACCCAGCGGTTGGGTTACTGCCCAGAAGGTTGGGTTAAACATTTAACCCAAATGTTAGTTGAAAACAACCCAGCATGTGTTCTGTCCTATATTTACCCAGCACTGGGTTGTATTTAACCCAGCATTTTTTAGAGTGCAGATATATACACTCTCCTCAAATAAGCAAACTTGTGCTCTATGTAATTTTATGATCGTACTAAAGCATAAAAAATTACCATAATATATTTGCAGATATTTTAGAAACATGCTAAGCTGACATATTTGTTTCTGTGAAAAACAATGCTACAGCCAGTTATTTGGCTTTAAAATGTGTGATCTGAGTCAAAATGCCTGTTTTTGATTTGGTCTGTGTGACTCCACCCACTGCCAGTTTATCCAATAGTGTTTTGACACCCTGGGTTGCCAGTTCCTGTTGCATGTCCTCAATCTGGCAACCCATGTGAGCATTAAAAAAGGTCTGAACAAGAAAAAAGTCAGAATTGCAATTTCATATCTAGCAATTTTGACTTTAAAACTCTCAATTACAAATTTATATCTCGCAATTCTGAGAAGTCTGAGTCAGAATTGCAAGATATAAACTCACATTTGCAAGAAAAAAAAATTGTGAGATTGTCAATTGTGAGATTTACTTTACTCTATGGATCAGAGACATCAGAAGCATCAACATGTTAGCACAGTTCATGTTTCAGCCATTCGCAGGTGTATGTGAGGTTATCTGACTTGTTTCCTATCGATTATGGCTCTCTAAAGCCCATGAGAAGATCTTAAGCATGTGAACTCTTCAATAATGAGTCAACCTAATGAAGCAGACGGGGAGGCATGATGTTTGTGTTGTCTGAGCTAATTAGTCACTTGTTGCCTATGTTGTTAGCAGCTGTAGCCTCCACAAGTACAGTTTTACAATTTCTGAAGGAAATGTCAGTAGTGTTTGCCACGCAAAAAGTTGCCAACCAGAATACTCAAGTGTTGTGAGTGGTTACATGAGCGTTGCTATATGGTTGCTATTAAGTTGCTAAGGTGTTCCAAATGGTTTTCATGGAGTTGCTATGAAAATGTTGTTCTGAGTGTTTATTACGGTGCTGCTATGCAGTTGCTAAGGCATTCCAAATGGTTTCCAAGGCATTGCTATGAAAACATTGTTCTGAGTGTTTATTAGGGTGTCGCTATGCAGTTGCTATGGTGTTTCAAATGGTTCCATGGCGTTGCTATGTGGTTGCTAAAGTGCTGAGTGTTTATTAGGGTGTTGCTATGCAGTTGCTACGGTGTTCTAAATTGTTTTCATTGCATTGCTATGTGGTTACTAAGGTGCTGAGTGTCTATTAGGGTGTTGCTATGCAGTTGCTAAGGAGTTAAAAATGGTTTTCATGGCATTAAAGTCTTCAGAATGTTTTCATGCTATTTCTATGTGGTTACTAAGGTGTTCTAAATGTTTATTAGGGTGTTGCTATGCAGTTACTAAGGTGTTCTGAGTGTTTTTAGAGCACTGTTATGCGGTTGCTAAGGTGTTCTGAGTGGTTTCTGTGTGCAGTTCAGCTATTGCTATGGTGTTTTCATGTCATTACTAAGTGGTTGCTAAGGTGTTCTGAGTGTTTTTAGGGTGTTGATATGCAGGTGCTAGAGTGTTCTAGTGGGTTCCAAGTCAAAGAATCTCCATGACATTTTAGTTTCTATAACTCGGTCCCTCCTCCAATGAAAGTATGAGGGTTTTTTTTTTTTTTAATACATCAAGTAAAAAATCATCAGGTGTCATTCGTGTCCATAATCACCAGGGGCACCATCAGGATTTCCTCTTGGGGTACAGAAACCAGATCAAGCACCAGCCTAAAAATTCACAAAATATTTCTTAATATAATGCAATATTCAGGAAGCCAAATACTTAAACACGCAGACTATATGATATGAACTTAGCATGGCTCCAAAAATCTGTTTACGACAGCATCATTAATTTATGGAACTTGTTATCTCAGTCACATATGTCTGGAGCCGAGACACACTCAAACGCACGCTCAAACAAGCCTATATGCACATATATTATGCAAAATAAAGGAAGAACAAAGTAAACAGACACTATAGGTGACAGGAAGGACTTCATTAGGGAGGGATTTCTGCTGAGCTGACAGAGACACCCTGCTCTCTCTCATTCTCTCTTTCGCTGTCTTACACACACACACACACACACACACACACACACTCTTATGCTTCCCATCTTGTGAGAGAAACAGTGGGAATGGGAAATGGGGGTGGACAAGGAGACAGACAGAACAAGGCTCGTCACCACACAGCAGAGGCTTTTTGTCACTTTCAGAGGAGGCCTGTAAGCGAGCTAGTGGCAGTCACAGCGGTTGTGGGAGGCAGGGTGAGGGAAAGTTCATCTGGAGGCACTCGGCTCCAAACGCAGCTCCAGAGACACGCATTGACTCCAGCCTTTTGGCAGTACGACAGCAGTTAGCGCGTAGCGGGCTAATGCCGCACGGTGCTTTTCACAGACCTAATCTTCACAACAACAGCAGTTAGGACAAAACAACAGCAATATGAGTCATGTATATACATAGCCGTGCTGGTTTTGTTGCTTTGTTGCGCATTAGGTTTTATTTTTCATGCCTGTTTGATGGTGGGTAGGGAGGAAACCTGGAGCGCTAACCGCATGTCACGGCCAATTAGAGCGTGCCACTTTTGGGTGGTGAAACACTCGGCGGTCAATTTGAGTTCACTGCAAACTAGCTAGAATTTGCTTTTGCTTTTTACAACACAGTAAGGTGGTCGTCCGTCCACAGCTAGAGTCCGAAATTAATTTACCCTTCCAATGGGGGGTAAATTGAGAAAAATTACCATTCAAACATATTTCTGACGAGAGAGTGTTTGAATTAACTTTCTTCCTGTGAACTGATTCTTATTTTATAGTATTCTATACAGTGATAAAGGCTATGTCGATTATCATTGCAATATAAATATACGTAGTCCATATGAAAATACCTGAGATGGCTTGAAGAACACAGATAAACCATATACTGTTATAACTGCGTGCTGATTCTCATCACGTTTAATCATACAAAACATTTATTTCTGCATTTTTTTTTTAGCAACAGTGACAGCTGGATGCCTTTGTCCATATAAGGGATTTTCTGGAAAGTCATTTGTTTTATTACTTCTATGAGTCTTGCTTGTAGACTTCCTGCGCGAGGGCGCCCTCTGGTGTCGAGTATGAATTAAACTATTCACAAATGAAAGTTTAACGCTCCATAATGGCGCTGGATTATTATGTGCCATATTATTATATGTGTACTATTAATTTTTAAATATCGCCAATACTGATATATTGCGACACCCCTAATTAACACGATAACGATATTTCATTATTTAAATATCATAATTATCGTCAACACTGGTTGGAATTCATTCATCAATGAACCCTAAATCAATCTATGAATCATTCAAATTATTTTATTATTACTTACGCATGTTGTTCCAAACCTTTACGGTTTTTTTTTTTTTGTTTGTTTGTTTTTTTCCAAACTGGTCCAGTCCAAACTGGTTTTTCCACAGAATGAAAGTGGACACTGATCTATCTGCAAAGTTTGTGGTGGGTAAATTTTTTTCATGTTTTTGAAAAGTTTTGGTAACACTTTATTTTAAGGTGTCCTTGTTACACATGTGCTTACTATTATAATAACAATAAATTATGCATAATTACATGTAAGCAACCCTAAGCCAAACCCTAATCCTAACCATATAGTAAGTATATGTAGTTAATTAATATAACTCCGTACTTAAATGTATAATTACACTGTAACGAGGACACAAAATGAAGTGTAACCAATGTTTCTTTGCTCACCAAGGCTGCATTTATTTGACACAGTTTAATCAGTAATATTGTGAAATATTATTCCAAAGTAATATAACTCATCTGTTTTATTTTAAAATGAGCATTTATTCCTGTGATGCAAAGCTAATTTTTCAGCATCATTACTCCAGTCTTCAGTGCCATGATCCTTCAGAAATCATTCTAATATGCTGATTTGATCCTCAAGAAATATTTCTTATTATTATCAATGTTGAGCACAGTTGTGCTGTTTAATATCATTATGGAAACCATGATACAGTTTTTCACAGTTTCCATATTTAATAAATATGATGTTCAAAAGAAGTCCTTAGTAATATCATTTTGTATTTTTTTCCAACTATTTTGTAACAAATGTCTCTACTGTCACTTTTGATTATTTGAAGGAATAGTTCACCCAAAAACACAAATTAAGATATTTTTTAGAGCTCTTTGACACAACTGACATATTCAAGTCCCATAAAGGTAGTAAGAACATTGTTAAAATAGTCCTTGTAAAATCAGTGGTTCAACTTTAAATTTATGAAGCTACGAGAATACTTTTTTGTGCGCAAAGAACGTTTCAGTTGCGTTGCGGTCTATGCAATCAGGCTCTTGGATCTCCTAAAAAATATCTTCATTTGTGTTCCGAAGATGAACGAAGGTCTTACGGGTTTGGAACAACATGAGGGTGAGTAATTAATGACAGAATTTTCTTTTTTGGGTGAACTAACCCTTTAATGCCTCCTCAATTGCTTAATTAAAAAAAAAATCTTACAGACCCAAAAAATCTGAACAGTAATGTCTAATATTAGGACATAAAATGATTTTCCATATACTGTCTTTTTGGTGGCTTAATGCAAGGAATATCCCACAAATGTGTCAACACATGCAGTTCTGTAGGAGGGGGAACTAAATTAGGCATCCTAGATACAAAAATTGGCAATTAAAACCTGCAATGTTCGCAGCCTCAAATAAAGTCACCAGCCAACAGGCGAGTAAATAACAGCTGTTTCACAGGCCAGCATCTCTGCGAAGAGGTTTGCTAAACAGCCCCAGAGCTAAAAATGAAGTTGAGATGTTGACACGCAGGGAATTCTCAGAGGGCCGGTCATTTAAAATACTGTTTCACACGACTCAAAGTTTGCCATCATCCTTCATCAAAAACAAATTATTAACCTTTAGAAACTAGCGCGGCTGGCAGACATTCCCGAGTTCACTCCAGGCTGCTATATCTGCCAAAACTCGGCTGAAAATACACACAGGGACCATTTTCTTAACAGCTGGGAGTTCAATTAGCAGCTGATAAGCGAGCAGGGGTTGGACCCTCCAGTTTCCGATTCCTCATGAAAAGAGGAGCAGAGCGGGCCGACTCGGCACCGCGGGCCAGAATAGAAGAGTAATGTTCCTCCACGCACAGCTGCTAACTGACAACAAAGGACTTGTCATTGTGATTAATGGCTTGAGGAAGCCTCTCTTTGTTACCAGGGCAGCACTGTACTATGTTAAAGGCTATTAACGTGGGGAAAAGATGGGGAAATATATAAAAACC
>JAFVLL020040966.1:0-12306 GCA_021397915.2 Tor tambroides
GAGAATGAACCTAATCAGAATGTATTTCAGATTTAATTTCATGAGGTAAAATATTATTCTCCATTTGTGTCTCATTTTGTCATATTAAGCAGGCATGATAGCTAAAACGGATTGACTTCAATTAGAGGGACGGGATACAAATGTTCAGCAAAACGGTTAATAGAAGAACAAAATGTATTAGGGATCATTATGACGTAAATATGCCACCTCTTTAAAATCTTTTGTCTAAAAACACTTTCTAGTTAGCAGAGGCGTTGCTAGACATATACATGTGGAGCTAAACTCGGTAGTGCCATAATCATAAGCTGTTAATCATGTAAATATTTTAAACCAGACTTTTTATCTGAATCTTTAATTTTCCTAATGATGTCGTGAAGGTTTGCTAGGAAATATTTAAAAATGATCAGGAAATTCTGGTACAATATTATTATAGAATATTGTTTTTTTGTTGTTGTTTCTTATTTCTTTTCTTTTCTTCTAATTTTAATTACATTAATATTTATATTTATTTTATCATATTTTTATTTAATATAGACAAAGTTAAATTATAACTGTATCTTATATATATATATATATATATATATATATATATATTACATTTCATTTTATAAATTTTATAATTGTATCTTAACTGTATGGTTACATTGCCTATAGGAAGTTACTTTTAATGATCCCTAACAACTGAATAATTTTTTCTTCAATAATACCTATTTGTATTGTATTCTATAATAAAGCCAACACTGATCGGGTTTAGCTATGCCCCTGCTTGTCAGTAAAAGCCAAGGTAAAAGATGATACCAGAAGAATGTGAGAGCAAGCAACACTGACAGACGAAAACAACATCAGCATTCATGCTTTGGGTATTATGGCTACATGGGAGAACAGGAAGTCCTCCCGGGCAGAAAATCCCTCCTTTAGCATCCTCCTCCTCCAGGAATCCATGGCAGAGCCTGAAGTGTACCTGCAGGCTTATTGGCAGTTCTAATCAAGTTAAATATCTTCCAGGCCCTTGGAAAAAAAGCACATTGCTGATGTTGGATTCGTGCTCAAGTGTAAGTCACCCAACAGCATCTCGCCTCGCAGCAACCAGAAGGCCATTTATGTTCCTTTTGTGTGAGTCGTCTGCAATTAAGGTCCATTCCATATTGGCAGTTTGACTTACTCGCTCTTAAGCTGCAGGTTTGTTCACTGTTCCGCCTCTCAAGGATGGAGTTTGTCAGATGGAGGACCGTTGTGCCAAGAGAGGGTAAAGGCTTGACTGCGGAGGAGGCAATTGGAAGTTCACGTTCAGAGAAAACCATCAATATCCTCCTCTGCATTACCTGTCTTCAAACCCCTGCAGAGGAGGGAAAAGAGGAAGACGGAAAGAGAGCAGCCACTTCATGACAAACCAAAGATCATCGGTCAGAGCAAAGATCATCGGTCAGAGCAAAGACTGTCGAGTCAGAGCAAAGATCATCGAATGTGCATTTGTGTGAAAAACATGGTAAATGTTGCCTTTGGATGCATAAATGAACATTTCAAGGGGTGTGACACTTGGCCTTTAAGTTACGGCCTCATGAATGCTAACATACTGAGTATCAGCTGCACTAAAGACGCGGATAAGAGATGGTCTGAAAGTGCTTCGTGCTTCTCTATGACTCTAGACCTTGAGATCTTGCATTACCGTCAAGAGGTGACAGCAGCCATAACATTATCATGTCAAAATCCAAGTTTGCGTGACCCCTCGTAACCACCTACGACATCCTGTGTGACTCGCTAAAAGTGTTTATGATTTACTTCTAAAGGCGGCAAGGCCACAGTCAAGCATGAAATGAAAATTACTCAGCGCCATTAGTGAGAAAAAAATGGAGAAATATTTCAGGACTGTGACAAAATTACACTCCCACTTCTCATGGCATTACACAGCACCACGTACATAAAAAGCGCTCTGCGACTATTCAACATTTTCGTAGAGCTGCACTCGCAGAACTGTCAGCATTGTTGTATTCAGGGCTGAGGTAAGCAGTAAAAAGCGATCTGCCTATAAAGCTTGTTTTGAAAGATGGGAAAAGTCTGGATTTCCTTCTGGCATTAGCATATAAACCTCATTAATGACCATGTCATTATTCGGTTCAGTTTAAATTGCCAGGTTAAATCCAGGGCATGCACAAACTGCCCTAAATTATTGATTTTACCATAAAACTGTGGTTCTCAAATGGTTTTTACATTCTCAAAAGAGTTTTTACATTGGAAAGCACTGAAGTGGTGACCCAACGCAATACCAAACCTACCAAACCTGTTGATGTCTGTTTTATGTTTTCATCATTTGACCTGCCAATGTTGACTAGTTTCTTTTTTTTTCAGTCAGTTTCTCCCCCTCCCGCTTATTTTACTTTGTTTTTATTCATTTTTTTTTATTATTAACCTGTCCATTTTGACATGTTTTACTAATCTGCCCATGTTGACTTTTTTTTTTTTTTTTAATTAACCTGCCCACGTTGATGTCTTTATTTATTTTTATTAACCTACCCATCTTGACTATTTATTTTATTTTATTTTATTTGAATCTACGTATGATTAGTTTTGTATTTATTTATTTTTTAATTAACCTGTCCATGTTGATGTCTATTTTATTTTTTATTAACCTGCCCATGTTGGTTTTATTAATCTGCCAAGTTTGACCTTTTATTTAATTTAATTTGTATTATTAACCTGCCCATTCTGACAAGTTTTATTAGTCTTCCAGTGTTAACTTTTTATTTTTTATTATTAACCTGCACATGTTGACAGGTGAGGATTTTATTTTATTTTATTTTATTTTTCCACACCGATCTGCCCAATTTGATCACATACAGTTCTAAATATCTGCTAAATATCATACAGTTTGAATGGACACTTTTTAAAATATTAAATACACAATTATATGTTGAGTTGCATTGTATTATATGCATTGAACTTTTTTCTTCTCTTCAACAGCCACACCACTCAGTGGGTCGAGACCCAGTAGATAGGAACTACAGATTTATAAAAAGTTTGTTTGCTATTTGCGCATGGGGAGGATGCCATATAACTTCACCATTATGTCATCAAGTTGCACAAGCAAACCTTAATGAAAATGCCTGTGACTTTCATTATTTAAGCCTCGTCTCACGTCAAGTACATTTTGGATTTCCATGCGTTCCCTCACTGAGCTTCAGTCTTTGTGACATTGTGACATCTTTTGTCTTGAACTAATTAAAGAAGAAACAGCAATGACAGCTCCCCCTCCCTCTTACGTAGCTATTAGCATCCACAGAGACCCAGGGAGGAAAGATTTCCCTTTATTAACAACAGTGGAATTGTTAATGTCTAATAAAGGATAAAGAGGAAGCTCTGTTTAATGCAACAGCCAGAGGGACAGACAGAAACGAGACACACTCCCTGCTCTGCCTGCATGGCACATTAGTACTTCCCCTCCTCTGCGTTCGGTTGCCAGGTCCTCATTTACAGGACTAAGTCAAAAGGAGGCAAATCATATGTCCCCATGTAATCAATTATTCAAGCCCTGCAAATGTGATTTGGCTTTCATAAAGGAGCAGCCCGAGCGGAGGAGGCTGGAGTGATGAAGTCCCGTCTGTGGAGAGGAGCTGCCGTGTGGGAGCACTCAACACCGAGCACAGCGGTGTAATCCCAACATTACACGCTCCGTAATGGCTGATGTTTGCGCCACAGGCTGGAACGGTGCAGTCCGCTGGGGAAAGACCCGTGAGGCAGGAGCCGAATAATGGAGGGATGATGAGGTGATGAAGAGAGGAACGGATTGATGGATGGATAGCACATGAATGGATGCGTGTACTGGAAGCGTAAGTGTGTTTTAATGCATGGCTGGCCACTTGAGTCCCACAAGACAGAGTTAAAAATGTACATAATCCAGCACCTCTTTTTTCTTTTCTCTCCGTTTCACTCTTTTATGCATCCAGACCCAGTGGCAGAGCAATGAAAGGCCAGTTTGACCTCGTCTCACCTCTCTCAAAGCAGCCTGGACCCCGCACACAATATCTGACCTTGGGATAGTGCCGTCTCTCCGCATACCAAACAGACCTCTGGCTTCACCCTGCCTCCCTGGTGAACAGACTGATTTCATTCCTCACAATTAATAAAACAAATCATTTTATAAGGGAGCTAATGCATTTTTTGATCTGTTGAAATATTCATTCAAGACCAAAGAACCTACCACTGCGATAATGGTGGCTGACTCAAATGCATCATGGGATACTTAAACCTTGACTGTTTCGCAATGACAACTGCGTTGCCTCAAGCCAAACAGCTGGACATCACAGCGCAATTATTTGCCAGCAATATTCAGATTCTTTTTGCGCATCTTGAATAGGACTGCTATATTTGACTGTCATCTAAAGCCTTGTGTGCTGCCAGTGTTCCAATAATATTTAACAAATATTTGTATATATTTTCAGTACATTTTACATTGACACACTTAATACTACCACTTTTACTACTAATAATAGTTGTAATTAACATGTAATTAATATTAATATTTTTAAGAAATTATATTTTTTTCTTTTCTGTATATTTTATATTGACAGAAATACACAAGGGGCAACATAGAAAGAACATATTTTCCAGATAAGATTTTACACACATTTTTAATGTTTTAATTTTTATTAAGGCAGCATAATATGTTTCATTTAAGGAGAAAGCAATCCCAGAATGCAAGGTTTTAGAATAAAATTCATATTAAATGGACTTAAATAAGGGATGTATAAATGTAAGAAGCAATACGGTAAATGGTTTCAATATTTCATGCTTGATATTAAGAAAAAGCAATCACAGATGATATATATTGATGGTAATGATAAGATATCATTCTAATTTGATTAATGCCACTAAAGAGGTAACATTCGTATTTTGAATGGAATATAATATAAACTACAGTAGTGCTAATGAATTAAATCATCAACCAGATGAATGATCTATCAAAATACATTTTAGACTTGCTCACAATGCCAAACAAAAACAAAAAATGTAAAACATCATTCAAATTCTACAAATGATCAGCTTTCTTTTCCTTAATAATGAACATTAATGCAGAGGAAACTGTTTACATATGAACTGCATCAGTGCTCAACTGCTCATTATTCCATCGTATAATCATCAAGAACTATCAATGTATGAATCGGTCTTGCTGCTGACAGTTTCTTTTCCACACATGATTTTATTATATCTATGCATGTGTTTAAAGACAATTCATATAGAACAGTGAAATCACTCCATAAATTGTCTGTTCTGTATTTCCTGCACTTGAGATAGGTGATGTGAACGCCACTGACACGGGCTTCGTTCCTATTGGTTGTGGCTTGTGAAAGTTGCACTTCATTTGCATAAAGTTAAACATTTCTCAACTTTGTCATGCTAGTGGACATCCCTACACCTTGTCGACAACAGTCACTGTCAGTCATGTTGACATAAATCGCCAGTTGTCCACTGAATGAGATTTACAAAAAAAATCTATTTTCAGAAACACGTGCGAATGTGCCAGAAATCTTAAATGTGAATGATACAGTGAACAAGCAATCATCTGTTTACAGGTTTTCAATGAATGATTACCATTTACACTTAAAAGTATAAATCATTTTTATATATATTAGTAAGTAATTATTTTTATAAGCAACTGAGGTGTTGTTTTGGGTGTCTTGCCACAAAACACAATTACAGGCATACATTGCCACATGTTGCCAGTGTGAAAAAGTGTATCTTATCAGCTGTGTGCGTGTGGAGGTGAGATCTTGTTCTGAAGTGATTATTATTCATTACAGGAAACACCTACTGTGTCTATCAAAGTCAAGTCAAGTGTCAACACATGGAGGAGAGGGGTGAAGGAAGGAAAGAAAGAAAAAAAAAAGGTGGTAAACTGCACATGCATTGCTCAACGAAAAGTTATTATAAACCAATCAGCAGCTTTTTATCTAAATTTTATCTATGGTATCTTTTGCTCATTTTTACACAGCAATAAGAATGAAAATCCAGCCATACACACGTTCTTCAGGGGATCTTTGCAGGATCTTAGATATAGGTTTCATCTTATCAAGAATCATATTATCTGTATAGGGTGCAACAGTCGGGTTTCAGAAGTAAAAAATCTCATTAATTTTCTCCATAAGAGAACTGATTTTTAACGATAACTTATAAACCTTTGAAGAAGGATCTACTGTGAGCTACTACATTGTTAATCATTGGTATACACTTTTGTAGAAGCCATGAGTTTGCATTTTTTTCAAGTTATTTTTAAACAATAATGTTCAATGGAAGAATTTCTGGTTTAAAACTATAACCCATTATTCTGCAAAGAAGTCTCCACCAATCAGAGAACTGCAAAAAGTAAATTATACAAACAGAATAATTTAGTGCACTCCCATTTTGCATTAACACTGTAAGGGGCCCCTGGGCTTTACCTCTTGAGAGGCCCTTCATCAATGAGAACTACAGTCTACATTCACTCAATCTTGATAATCACAAAGCGCAAGTCGTCAATAATAAATAATAAATTCTTACTAACTGTTCACTCGTCTTCAGTTGGAATCGAGAATTGTAAAATTGAACTGGTATCTATAATTTTGGTATCAAAAACAATGATAACAAAACTATTTTATTTTCTGTGGCAGGGTAAGTAAAAATTTAAACCACTGTTGAGCCCTTATGGCCAAATCACATCTGTGAATCTTCAGTTGCCTCACAATTTGATTTGATTTGATTATGATTATGCATCACAATGCATCTTTTCCTCCAATTATTTAATTACCATAGCAAATGAATAATCAAATCTTTTTGTTATTTTACCTTTGTTATTAAAAAAAAAATACAAAGATGCAAATTAAAAACAGTAGAGCAAATTCAAAATAGGCCTATGAAAAGTGGAATTAACAGTGCTTAACTTTTTTCATTTTACATCTAATTTACAGAACACAGCAATGTTTACACGAATACTCCAAAGACAGATAGCCTACATTTTGAAGTAATTCAGTGTTGCATGCTGAGAAGCAGCTTTCCGTCAGCGCAAGTACGCATTGAGATCTTTTTTTGTGGCTTAGCCTATTACGCTTAAAATCTGTTTTAACATCAAGCAATTCCCGTGTTATTTTCTCATTCATACATATTATTTTCGTAAAAAACGAAATGTGCCCAGATATCTTGCGTTATGAGAAGTTTATGCTTTGCTTCCAAAGGCATACACAACTTTTCTTTGTTAATATAGCCTATACTTTCTTATAATAAAACAGTACATTATATGATACTACTACTTAATTACATTTATGCAGAATTGGCCACATCAGCATTGCGATACATCATAAAAACGATTATATTCCACAACTATAGCGTAGTGGCTAACTAACAACTGCGAGTTCAACTATGTTAAGATGGAAAAATATTTGACTAATTATAGCCTACTGTATCTAACTAGTGAATACTGATAGCATATGACCTACCTGCCATTAAAAGCAAACCAATAAAGCGTAATTTTAAGAGAACAGTGAACTCATTATAAAATGTGGTTACAATATTTTCCGGCACCACCGGGCCCCCCCCCCCTCAGCCCGGGGCCCTGGGCTTAAGCCCAGGTGCATTAATGTGGCCCTGCCCACTTCTATATGAAGCGTTGTGAATGATATATTAGAGCCGCTCTCAAAATACTTAAAGATTTGTGTGTGTGTGTGTGTATGCATATTTGGTGATAAATATAAAATGTATTCTATATATAATCAACATCTTTAAATTAACTGTTTTTTTTTTTTTATTTCTTAAAAGATTTTAATTCAGTTATATCATTCATAGTGCTTCATGGAATTGTAGTTCTTTCCGTCAATATAATCATTAAGTGCAAAGTCTTGTACCTTTTGTGTGATTTTTAAATACTTTTTTGCTTCAAATCAAGGTTTGTAATGTTGTTATACACTTAGATGGCTTGTTTGGTTCATGGCTTATAATGCTTTATCAAAGACCTGGTATGTTGTTTTCTTTCTTTAAAGCAACAGTACATAGATGGTGTTTTGTGATAGTAATTACATAGTAGTTACATTGTTATTATTATGTAATAACATTGTTAGTATATATTTAGTGAAAAAAGTGGTGATTATTAAAATGTATTTTTTTCCCCTAATTTTTAAGAATGTCTAATGTGTCCCCTACTAAGTGCTAAACCTGCAGTCCACATCCTTTTTCATTCATCTGATCCTCAACGACCACTCAACAATGTATTTCATCTCTACACGAGACACCTCTTCCAGTTTGAGAGGTTTTGCTCTCTCGGATAGGAGTCTTTGTTCATTTCCTGACTTTTCTATTCATGGCATGGCATTAAAAGAATGAAGAGATAATTCGTTACTTTGATAGAAGCATAATTAGGTGACAGAAAACATTCGGAACAATTAGCAAACTGGTGAAACACAGAGAACTGACGTCCGTCTCTCTCCTCCCCACCGATCTGAGCAACAGCCTGGTGAGCAGCTGGTACGCCCGTCCACTGAATCTGGACTGACAGCAAACTGACTGCGAGAGAAAGAGCTATAGTACAGCAGCGAATAATATGTATTGTGAACGCTGAGAGGAGGTGATGTTTGAGTGAGTCAGTCGAAAGAATCGATGTTACACGCCGCATTCGGTCAAAACCGGGTCGTGCTATTGCATGCTCAGAAGAAAGATGAATGGAATAGTGATGTAGACACAATGTGTTTCTCTAATAGCACATATTTGTGAAACTTGTTACATACGTACGCCTCTACCAAAGATCCTGATTGATTTTGTTAGAGGAAGATTTGAAATGGCATCCACAGGGGGTCATTCTGATGAACAGATGTAGAGGAATCAGATTTGTGTTGAAGACAGATTGGTTCTGCTTTCATTCTTGGTCTTTCTGATCCACATGCAAGAAAAAAAGGAAACAAACTGACAACAAATTGGATCACAGACTGTCAAACCACATCAGTCAATCATACCAACAGACCCAATATTGCTTGCGCTCATGTGGAGAAAAGCAGTTCCTTTCTTAAGGGCAGTGCTGCTGGAAATCAAAACTTAACAAAGCCGACTTTCTGAGAGACACTACACCGCTTCTCTATCATCAGGTTAAGACAATCCCTCTGTTATTGTCTGTCTGGGCCGTGGGCCAATCAGAGGGGAAAAGGAGCAAGAGGCCAGAGCGATATTTGGTCTGACTCGTTCCAGTGAACTTTACCAGACAATTTGGGCAAGAGGTACAAAGGGAGAGACAAAGCAATCAATTACAACAGTGCACACACACAAACACACACTTTGTTATATGATTTCAGACATGAATACACGTTGATGAGTTCAAAAACAGCCAAGTGAACTGTTAAATCCTCTTGAAAATCTCATTTATAAGCTCTGTTCCCAAACGTAGCATGTTGTCTCATTGTGTACGTCTTAAGACAGTCTTAGACAGCTTCTTGGTCTGCTTTTGCAGTTCTGAAAGTACTTGAGTCAAGATATATTTATATGAGAAGCAACACTGCATATGCTTAAGACTTTTTTTTTTTTTTTAGAAAATGTATTTTTAATACAAGTTTATTTTGTCTTGCTGTGGCTCATGTTTTTCACTTGTTAAGTATAAATGAGTTAAAGATAAATGGGATAAAATCTGCAATTCCAGTAAGACAAAATACATTTATGTTCAAGATACATTCTATTAAAACATGTTTTAATATCTTATGCTGTGTTGCTTTTAAAGTAAATGCATTTTAAGTATTTTAGATATTTTAATTTGAAAAGCAGTCAAAAATAATACGTAATGTACACAGTGAAGCAACTCAAGGCATTAAAGAATACATTATAATTTATTTTCAGTGCAGGGCTAATTGTTACATAGTAAAGTTGTCCAAAGCTCTTTATATTGGTAACTATAAGATTAGTTATATATAAGTCATATATCATATATCTAATATATCAATATAAGTCATACATCTAATTGCACAAATGCTAGTTTTATTCTATTTTTTATTTTTATTTTTTAACAGTGGCTTCGTATTTTTGTCTTAAAAATCACAACATCTTAAATCGGAATAATGATTCTAAAATTAAATAAAAAATACTGAAAAAATGATATGTTCATGATCACCTACAATATATTAAAGTCCTCATGAAATCAAAAGTTTTTTGGCATTTACAAATAAGGTGGATAAGCATTTAAAACGTACTGTCTCTAACTGCATATGAATATGGATCAACGATTTTGATGACATCACCCTGCACGTCAGATTCTCATCAAACTTTCTGTCCAGTCAAATGCTCTCTAGAATCTGAAGCATCCTGCCCCCTACACTATAAATAGACACTGAAGCTGCGGCTGAAATCTGTCACTTGTTCACAGAAATAGTATTTTCTTTATGGTGAATTGCACGTAGTGTACTGTAAATGAGATATGGAATGATTCAGACAGTGTAAATATGCTTTCCTTTAGGGCGAAAGAAGTCTGATTTTGCGCTGTGTAACGCAAACCGACGCAGCACGCACACGTCTGCTCCGGTCCAGAGACACGATGGCATGGAGCGGATCGTATACACAAGTTGGAGCAGATCATAAAACGTATTAGACCCATTTGAATTCTACATAGACTGGCTTATTTTATAGTGATATGGATGAGACTATGGTTGTCATGCATTGTCAAATGTGGCTTTTCTGAGCTCAACGGGTCTGGCACAAGCTGTGATATAAACAAAATGCTACTTAAAAATGGGGTGGGACTGCTTGATATGCCCTGCCCTGTCTTCCTGTTTCAGTTGAAATTATGTCAACACATAGAATAACGCTGCATGTTTCAAAGCATTTCAGTGGACTTAAAAGAGAGGTTAGAACACTGTTGTTTTTCAAAAAATGTCAGGCAAGTTGTTACAGATGTTTTATATGCTGTAGTGTGTAACACCACAAGCACTGCATTTTTAAGATGCTAAATCAAGTTAAAAATAATTCAACTCAAAACACATCTCAAGATACCTGCATTTTGTTCCATTTGATTGCACTCTGTCCAACTTTTGTTAAATACAAGAATACGTCCTGTGAGAGTGGCTCCTTGCTGTCTAGATAGGGAGACAGCAGCAAATTTGCCAAGAATAGCCAAAAAGAACTTGTTTATAAAAATAGTGTGACTATGAACTGTTTTTGCCAAACAGTCACACCAAGCTTAGAAAACTATTTGAAAAGAAACAAATCTCTGACACAACTTTCTCTGCATTGCTGTCCTCTGGATTCTTCAGAGTTTGGAAGTGCAGTACAAGGATTTTCCATTGAGGCGAGTTGGCGGTAACACAGCAGATATCACAATGGTAAAATCTAGCTGACTTACGATCATGTTCTTTACTTTTCCTGAGAGGTACACACTTTGTTCCTTTCACATCTACAGGAGAGGCTTAGAGTGATCTCTTGATCGCCTTCACTCCTCTCTTCCAAAGAACCTGTGTTGAAGCAATACACCTGCCAAAACCTACAGCCTCCTATAAGTGAGAGATGCTTTGAAACCGGAGAAAGTGCAAAAAACGACACTCAGAATGAAATATGCACCATGCCGGAGAGAGTGAGAAGCTGTCAACAGTTGTATCGCACCGCGTGATGAGAAATTCAAATCCGGCGTGAGGGTCAGAACAAAACAACAGCATAAACATTCAGAGGGGACGGCTTGTTTTTACAGCACTTTTTAGAGGTTTTGCTTGGAAAATAGAAATAACCTTTGTACATACCTATAGCATGGACTTGTCCTCATAGTTTTGGTTTATAATGAGCACATGCCAGGGTCTGGGGTAGATGGTGGAGGTCAGCTGTCAAAGAAAAAGATGTGGAAGGCAGGATGGACATGCAGCTAGAATCAGTAATAAGTCTGGAGATTTCAGCCATCCAATCCCAGGAAGAGGTAATTGAAAGGAAGGATAGATGGATGGACAGATGACCATGTGTATGAAGATTGATTGGCCGTGGAATAGCCTTGGAAGATTGATAACCCCTCTCGCTTTGACATGTATGCATGACCCACACACAAGAGCAGAGGTCAAGGCCATCCAGTCTGGATGATGAGTGGCAACTGTGAGTGTGTTGTCAACCTGATCCTGAAGAAAATTAAATCAAACAAGAGACTAGAACGCCATTAGACGGTATCTAAGATGTTCTGGAGGGTTGCAAGGGCATTGCTAGGCAGTTGCTAAAGTAGTTTTGGATTTGGATGGCCCAACCAACCAACAGATAATTGATTTAATGGCTTTTAAAGGCAGGATCAATTGTGACAACATGCCCTATTGTAAGGTCAGGGTATCTTAGATAGATCCTTTC
>JAFVLL020040967.1:0-18238 GCA_021397915.2 Tor tambroides
TTGAGTTCAGGATGTGTAGTGTTATGTATCATCTGTATCATATTTGTCAGTCTCTCCTCTCTTTGTCATGAGCATTGGTAATGTTTTCTGTAAAGACAGAGTATACAGATTAAAAGACTAATAAGAACTGTACATGTATTTTATTGACTCATAATGTGTAAATAGAGAACATATTGTATTAGTGGAGAAACAAGCTCTATTCATATGCACATATTTTTTATAGAGATCTATAATGTTTTTGCACATATCAATTTGAATTGTCCTCTGTTGTCTTCTTGTGAATGTACATTTTTTAATCAAATAGCTGTGGGATCAATTCTAGTCTGTTTAGGCCTACTGATATTGAGATGATTTTTATTTTTCTATTGGGAGGACGGGGTGTGTCGTATAATATAGATCCAATGAGAACCAAACTACAAATGATCTGTAGCCTGAGTGCAATACACTATAAATGTTTCTGTAAGTTTACCCAGTTAGGTTACTCACTTTTTAAGCAAACATAGCCAGTAACGTGCATCTCACATACACAACCCTTTACCATACTCAGGTTCATCTCAAAATGTATATTACGATTTCTGCTACACTCTACATTATAACCTAATTTAACCACAACATAACCTATTTTAACATTTTGTGGCCCTTGGCTGTGGCACAAGTTGCATGTGAAGGACAGAGTAATTCAAATGTAAATGTGACCTTGTTCTGTTTCTCCTGATGTTCAAACTTTATAGCTGTCAAAGCAGAAGACTGAGGGAGTTTATATCAGCTCATGTCTGATCTATTTTTTGATGTGCTCTGCTTTGAAATGGCACCTCTGGGTTTGTGCCCTTGTGAAACAATGAGACAACTGTTTAATGAAAGGAATACAAAGGAATGTTTTGATTTTTGATTTTTTTTTTTAGAAGTGATCAATGTGATTTATGTATAGTTAAACTAAGCCATGATGTTTTTGGCAAATCACAGGTAAACGACACCTGCAAATCCTGCTCTTTAAATGATATAAATCACACAACTACATATCCAGTGTCATCAATGTATCACTTGATTTAAAATAGTTGATGCAGCTTTTGTGCTGTGCAAATTTAATTTTTCCCTCCATTTATGATTCTCCTCAAAAGATGGAGAGGGAAAATCAGTTGCATGTTATTGAGAGATTTAGAAATACAAACATCTGGATGTTTTTGAAGTTTTTGATATTTCAATTTTCAGATATTTTCCATTTGTTATCTTAGACTTATTATCTAATTGCACTGAGATGTAATTACAAGGTATTCCTCTTTGTAGAAATGAGTAAACCCACTTATTGTTGTCTAATGCAATATTTTATTATAGCCTATGTTGAGAAGAGTGCAAGAGGTTTAGTTGTAAGCAAAAATCATGGATGATTACAATTGATAAAAGTATGTACTCTGACAACATAATCAGACATCAATTTAACATTGGACTTGGACTTTGAGACAAATGTGTGCAGTGTTTCATGTATCTTATGGTACTAGATCCATGTTTTTTGCAAAAGGATTGTTGAGAGTTTTTTTTTTTAACAATTGCTATTGAATAAATGATAGAACTGTATGGATGGAGTAGTATATAACTGCTTAAAGTGTTTTAATCACTTTGGGCACATGGACATTCTTAGCTGTTTTTTTTTTAATATGAGCTTTTGCCATCAAGCAGCCTAATGTCCTTAACCCTTCAATAAATAATCAAAGCATTTTCCTCAAGCTTTCATGATGATAGTCGTTTCTCTGTCCTTTTCTCTCGTTACTGCAACTAGGACTTCTTTATGTAATGCAAACTGTTTGACATTATTATTATTATTTTGGTTTTGATATGACTTGGCTGATAAAGAAGAAGTGTTTGAAAAGCTATATACAATCGTATTTTTTACATTGTATTACCTTTCTGCACAATCTGAGCTAGCTGAGGGATACAATTTGTCTTTTGTTTTTAACGAGGGACAAACAAGCAAAGATAAGGTCAAAAGCAGAGCCAGTTCAGACCCACCAGCTTTAAAATAGTGTAGCTTAAATTACACTATTCTAAACTTTATCTCCATACAGAATTCTCAGATGGCTAGACAGGGATTCATCTTTTTTGAGTGGTTAAAATGGTGTCCATGCAGGAGGCCGTGAACCTATGAACTATAGCATATAAAGCAGCTTAAATGTGTGATATGAATAAATAGTGCTCATAAACAGCTGTTGAGATAATATTCTCAACTGAAACAAGTAGAGAATTTGACTCAAAAGCAGTATTCCTTACATCATGACTCAACCAGTGGATATGATCATAGTAAAGGAACTGTTGACTCCCGCATATTTCACCTGTATGCAGACATTGTCAGGATCCCAGACGTAGATGCAAATGTAGTAACTACACCATCTGGCAAAATACATCTATACAATCAATTTTTTTTTTTTTGGCAAAAGTGGCTGAGTATTCATGGACACATTACATTTTACATTACATGTAAAATGGATGTAAGCAACATTTTGCAGACTGCAAATATTTCATATTAGAGTACCCATCTGAAATTAACATACCCTGTCTGCTGTCTTTCATATTTTAGGATAGTCACAAATAAAGGGTTTAGTCATTATTATTATTGTTGTTGTTGTTATGGTATTTATGTCTGAGGTTACTGATACTTTAAACGTGGCTGCAGAACTGAGCGCCCATGATCAGGGGCGCCATAATGGGGGGGAAGGTTAGGACAATTCCAAGGGCCCAACGAGGGAGAGGGGCCCAAGTCAACGTTCAGGGGGTCCAGAAACCATAACGGCGCCCTTGCCCATGATTAAAGACGGCAGATTATGAATTAGGTAGACTTCTGGGATCCTGCGCCAGCCGAGCAACTGCCATTAAAATGACTGAGAATGCCAACGGTATAACCGAATGCTGTCTGCAGATATTATGGACCGCTTTGTGATTCACTCACTCGATTAAAATCAGTATGTTTTGAAGAATTTATTTACACTGTTACTCTCCAGTCGTCGCCGGTAAAGTAAGGTAAGGTACTGTATTAAGTCAAGCATAACATCGGATAAAAAGTATTAAAGTCTCATAAACCTCGTCCAAAAAGCCTTCTAAAACCACACTAAAGCGCTGAGTAAGGTGACTGGAATTCGCTGCTTATCTTACAAAAGTATTTTTAAATTATGATAAAAGAATATGAGATAACCAAGTTACCACAGATTTATTATCAGCAACACTGGAAATTTTGGCGGCAAATATTGTTTTTTTTTTTTTTAGTTTTGTTTGTTTGTTTGTTTTTTTGATGCGCTATTCCCTACTTACCTGGTGATTAAAAAAAGAATCCTCCTAAAATCCTGCAAGACGCAGCGAATTTTAAAATGATTATTCATCTGTGTCGCTGTAATAATTATTTTTGCTTAGGTTTCTGACTGGTCAAACGCAGAAGCGGTATTAAAAGTGCAGCGTTGGCGTATGTCGCCATCTACTGGACAGTGGTGAACCTACACACTTTGGAATAAACGGAACTATCAGTTTGCATTGAGAGCGTTCCACACGGAACGAATAGTGTGGCTGCACTGACGATCACAGAACGTCAAATGCCGTTCTTGTTGTTATTCTGAGTTGTTGTTTTGAATACAGGATTAAAAAAGGTCTACTGTAAAATGATTACATTAATTAAGTGGTGCGAGTGTCTGTCATATATCATAGTACTACAAATTTAGCCAAATATAGTAACGTGTTACTGCTGTCACACAGTAAGTTACACATTTAGTATGATTAGCGTTGGTATTTTTAGTAGAATAAAACAACGATAGACAGAAACGTCAGGGTGATATATCAGCAGCAGTTAGCGCTAAAACTGCCATCTGAAGTAACTTAGATGACAGAAATGTGGGGAGAAATCGAGCCATGTGTCAAACCCCAGGAGGGTGAAAGCATGAGCAGCTGTGGGACAAGACAGAGATGGACAGACTCTGCACATGTACAGGTGAGATGTGTTCAGCTCATTGACATCTACAGCAGGGACGTTTCGTTTATGCAATTCATGCCTAATGAAAAGTACAGTTTTGCAAGGTCTGGTACATGCTATCAGACAAATAGCATTGTGCCAACTCAAGCTAACTTACGTGACTACATTTTAATTTTTTACTACATACTTAAACAGTCGCTTACTGACAAACAAACATTAGATTACGAGGTAAAAGATAAACATTTGCTTGTAAATGAGGAATTTTTCTTTGAATAAAAAAAGTGATGGGTAAGTCAATACACAACTAGAACATTATTTATTAAGTAAAATTAAAACTTTTCATTAAATGGAAATTCACCTTTCTAAAAGCTTGTTATTGATCTTATTGCGAATGGTTCATCTATGCCTGTGTGGATTTTTGTAGTCCAGATGTCTCAACCTGTCAGTGAAATGACAGACTTTTCTCTGGTGATGAATGAACGCTTTTCCAATCATTCAGTCTGCTTAAACTCCACCTCTTCCTTAAAATCAAACTTTCATCACAACTTAAAAAAATAGAGAGCGAAAGAAAAGTGACTGTAAAGACAAAATACTAGCTCTAGATGTAGGTAATATCTAGTCATTTTATACAATTACCAAATGATACTAACCTCTTGAATCTCTGTTGACACTGCTCTGTGAAGCAGAAGACAGCAATGTGGGGAGAAATCGAGCCATGCCCTAAACCTAACACATCTGACAACTGCAATGAACCTGCTGCTCAAGACAGATATCCTGCTCCTGAGACAGAAGTCAAGGAGGCCCACAACACAACAAGCAGCTCTCCAAATCAAAAGGTTGGTGTCACCTGTGTTCATGCAATGTAATTCTATACATGAGTCTAACCATGCGGTGCCTGCTTGTTTTCCTCAGGAGGAGCCATCCAGCTGTCTCAGCTCAATGATTGCGGCTGTAGCAGCCAGTGGGAGTCCAGTGAAAAGCCAGCAGCTGGGAGAGCCAGATTTAACTCTGGAGGAGAAGAAGGAGGTTTTAATGGATCAGTACAAATCTAAGCCCTTGGTATTTCTGGAGCGCTATCAGGCCCATATGAAGCCAGAGCACATAGAGGCTTTCTCACACCTGAGCAGTGACTGTAGAGCGCAGTATTACTGCAAGGAGATTCAGAGACGGGCATCCAGCACAGCCGACCGGAAACGGGTCCGTAACCATCGTTATGCAGCTCTCCGTACTCTTCAGAAGGGTAAGCACAGTGTGTTTGTTTGTCAAACACCAGCTGGAATGTTAATCTGGTGTTTTTCAAATCAGTTTGTCACCTGTTGAGTTTCTAAATAGTTTTTTTTTTTTTCTTGAATTTAAAGGCTTTTATGTATAAATGACCTTAGTTATTTACAGATTGGCCAACTTCCTTGTACCGGCATAGTTCATACCGTCCTTCATTAGACTGGCACAAGCTGCTGAATATTGAATATGTACTTTATGATTGTTAGAACATGGCTGTGTCTCATTTCAGAGATTGCCTGATCTGGAGGTTGCATTTGTCGACTGCATGCATCGAGTAGATTGCAGAGTAAGAAAGAAATTAAGAGTATTTTACATCTCAAAAGGAAGAACAATCAATTTCATTTCCGTTAACTTTTTTTTTTTTTTTTTTAAATGAGACCGCTCAATGATGTATGCAACTGACAAGTGCGACCTCCGGAGGACACAGCCTCCGAAATGAGACAGCTTGTTTGAAGTCTGTTCCAGAAAGTTACAAAATGACACTGCCTGTTAAAATATTTCATTTTGGCCAAATTCTAACGCAGCGTTGCTCACGGAGAAGGCAGTCTCAAAATTCATTTCAACAAGAAAAAAAGTTCAAGATGGTGGATGAACCTGGAGAAATGTTGATTGATTTATTCAAGTCATATATTTCATTCAGTAAAAAAAGAATTGGTAAAAAATAACATAATATAAAAGATCAAAAGTTTGGAGTAAGGTTTTTTTTAATGTTGTTGAAAGAAGTCTCTTATGCTCACCAAGGCTGCATTTATTTGATGAAAAATATTACAAAAACAGTAATATTGTGAAATATTATTTTAAAATAACTGTTTTGTGTTTGAATATGTTTTAAAAATGTAATTTATTCCTGTGATGGCAAAGCTGAATTTTCTGAGTCTTCAGAGTCACACGATCCTTCAGAAATCATTCTAATATGCTGATTTGCTGCTCGAGAAACATTTCTTATTATTATCAATGTTGAACACAGTTGTGTTGCTTAATATTTTTGTGAGAATGTGATACATTTTCTTCAGTATTCTTTGATGAATAGAAACATCTAATATCTGACATTATAAATGTCTTTACTCTCACTTTTAATATAATGTATCCTTGTTAAATAAAATAATTTTTTTTCAACTGCTTACACACATGAAATCTTTACTTGTCACACAATTTCTGAAACCTGACACTCAAACAGCAGAACCACACACCAAATCTGCAAAACCATGTGCTAATTCTCAGCCTTTGACTCAGTTTTCCATTTCATTAAACACTATGCAAAACACTACTTTTGCAAAACACAACACACATTTCTATATGTAACACACACAAAAATCTAACAGGAATTAATATTATGGCAAAGGTGTTTGCAAATGTTTGCTTTTGAGATGTGTTTGTGATATTTTGAGATGTGAGGCATTTTGCATCCAATTCTTGGATGTGTGTAAAGTTTTGAAAAAAAAAGAGGCAAAGTTTTGAAAATGTAAGCACGTAAAAAAACACTGTATTAATAAAACTGAAAAAAGCAAGGCAAGAAAATCCATAAAATAACTCCTCTGCCACTTGCAAGAATAGCACTTTGATACTTTTATCTTAGCAACTTTATCTCTCGGCAGAGGGCCAGTACTTCAGCGAGGAGCAGATGCGTGTGCGAGATCCGCTGCTCTACGAGCAGTACATCGGACAGTACCTCAGCGAAGAGGAGATCCTGCAGCGCTCAGAGGAGGCCATGAGGAGCGGCCCGGGGGGACTTGCTGACCTGCTTATCAACTCCTACCAGGAGAAACTGATCCAGAACCGCCTGGAGGAGGAGCAGGAGAGAGAGCAGTGTGCAGTGGAGGAGTCTGATGAGGAAGGTGCGAGATCCCACTGACTGACTCATGACTGAGATTCCAGTTCATTTCTTTATGCATGAAAGTGTTCATGTGTGTTTTAGAAAGTGACGAGCCCAGACAGCCAGAGTGGGAGCCGAATGCAGAAGAGAAAGCCATGCTGAGAGAGGAGTTCCTCAGTCAAATGCATCAGCGCTTCCTGGATGGCAAAGATGACTTCAACTACAGGTCAAATCATAGTGCTTGCTCAAATTTTGAATATAAAATATGAATATTGCTTTACCAGGATGTATTTCTCTTCAAATCAGTTGTTGCTATTTATTGAACTATTGAGAGCTGATTGCCCATATTTTAGTTCTTACATAATCTTATCTTAATATTAAAATATTAATATAGCTTACAGTAACAATAACTGATATTTTCATTGCAGTGAAGTGGATGAGAATCCAGATTATGATAACCTGGATATTGTAAGCCATGATGCAGAGGAGCGCTACTTTGATGACGATGATGAGGAGGAGGAGGAGGAGGAGGAAGAAGAAAAAGAAGAGGATATGATGCAATAGCCCTTAATGTATAGAATGTTCTCACAACAGAAAAAAGAATTTTGATTTTTGTACATTCTTTGTTGTATTTCTACTGCTTGATATTTAGGTTAGTGTAGGTTAAATGTGATTAGCAGCACTTTGTTGTCTTTAATAAAAGAGTACTATTTTTCAAGATGATGTTGTGGTCATGTTTAAAGAATTCTGCTTTTTATTAGGCTTTTGCGGTTTAGCATATTTGAAATTCATGCAGTATGTAGGACTCACGGTTCATAACGGTTAATAAAACAAATGGGCAGCTGACATGACAGCAGTGGTCCAGACTCACTTTTAAAGCTTCTTTACGTTCAGCTGTATAACTATGCATGCAGTCTTTAGTAATCCTGATTATCAATCCCATATTAACTGAAAGACTATTTGCATCAATAATGAATTTGATATACTGCAGCAATTTACATAAACTGTAACTTGTGATGAGTAAAAAATTTAAATCATCTAATAAGATTCCCATATACATTAGAAAATCTTTGTTCATGTTACTTGTCAACTACCAAATTTCAGCGAACACACGTGCGTTAATTGCTACATTCATTGAGATTTAACTGATTTTTCTCAGTTTCAATTTCAGTACAATTTAAAAGATGTACTGAATGTTTGTTACACGTGCAAGTATAATATTAAGAAAATTTGCATTTCAAATGAAATGCCTGACCGTAAAACCTTTCCACCAAATTCAGTTTGTCAGCAACTTACCTTAGTATAATCAGCTTAGTTTTAGAAGTCATTACAACTCATTTTTTTAGCATCCTTTCTAGTTAAATCTCATTTAACTTGGTTGAAATTGGTTTACTTTGATGCATTAATGGAAAAATGTATGTTGTCATAACCATCCATCTAGCTGTAAGTATATATGATGGTTATTATTTTGTTTTCTGTAACCGTGTCTTACAAGATATATTGAAGTATATTCATAGGCTGTAAATACCAGGAAATGTGGCATTTAAATAATTTGAGTACAGACCACACTGAACACGCAATAAAATGTGGAGTAAATACTTTATTAACATTCAAGATTTCATTAGCATTGCTATATCTCAAATTAAAATTCTACACAAGAAAAATAAAAATTAAATACATGTTCACAGGATAGGTGCTGGATGGAAAGTAAAGGTTATGTAAGGCAAATATACAAACAAAAATGAAACAACTACAATTAGTGAGGTCCCTTTGACATATAACCAATAAAACAAAGAAAAGAAAATGCAGGGAGAAAATGTGACAATGCAAAGTATTTATGTGCAGTTTTCTTTGTAATTACAATGTAAATAGAGCCTTTCACTTTAAAAGCCATACTTTACTTCTAAAAGCACACTGACTAACATCTGCATTATCTGACCCAAGGAGCCAGTTGTGTCTTATTCAAATATGTCTCTGTGCAACACTTGTCCTATTCTCTCAATGACTCTTTCCCTCGATTAGTTACACTAATGCCTATAGTATAGTAATTCCTTGTAATACTACACAACTGCCCCACAAAATGCAGTGTTAGAAATGCCTAGTTACCTAAATGCCAGTGAAATATCTATAAAATACAAAATACCAACCCTTATAAGCCATATAAAATTATTCTAAAGAATACTGTTAATAGAAAACGTCATTAGCTCCTTCATAACGTGTTAATACTGTGCCAAAAACTGGTTAGAATTACTGCAGCGAATACTCAAAGGTTACACACCATGTTCCTTCAAATGACACACTTCACAGTTAACTGCCAGAATTACTTACAATGGCAAGTGGTTAAGGGACATTATTTAAAAATAATAATAAAGACGACTGAATGAGAGGAAAATATCTCTATCAAACCCACAGGGTCCATAACTTGAACTTTTCAATAGACTCCTGATTTGAGGTCAGAAACCATCACAGTATCATAGATATTGTTGGAAAGGCTGTCAGGAGGGGAGAAAAAAAAAAAAAAAAGCAAACACTTCATATACCTTCATAAATGAGCAGGGCACTTAATATTTTTTTCCCATAATTATGCTTGAATAGTTATTTTCTGTTGTGCAGTTGGTCGCCCCAAAATACTCTTAGAGACTCATGAACTGTAGCAGCTAAGTATTCTAAATCTAGGAATTTTGATTTGATTTAGCATAAACTAATTAATGGCACACAGTGAGAGGAGAGGTGACGTGACCAAAGAGGAATGTTAAAAGACAAACAAAGAAGAAAAACTTCATGGGCTCAGTGCAAGTAGCCCCATACCTGCATACAGACATTGTGCAACATCTTGGCTGTTTTATTGCCTGATCCCTTTAAAAGTCACCTCTCAAATGTACCATTTTATGGCCCCTCAAAGGAACCAATGGTTGTTGGAGAAGAAAAAAAAGAAAACTGGAGGAAAGGTGAAGGAAAAGAGGATAATAGAATGAATCATTCAGTCTTTTGGCACAGGGGGAAAAGTGCAACATTCCCATTGTAAAAAAACTTCATGAACAATGTTTGGTGCAACTTCCGGAGTCACAAACCACTCTGTCAAAATCCAATTAGAAGTAACGAGTTCAGCTGATGAGACCCATAACTGCTCCTAAAAAAAGAAACATCATCTTCATTAAGCCTTAAATACTGATGCAATTACATATAATCACAGGCATTCATCCAAACACACCGTTTGATTTTATAATCAAACCATTCTGCACTGCCAAACATGTCCACAAGGAGGCATGGAGGTACTTTTTTTTCCAGTAAATAAACAATGTAAAATGTCCTAGGCTAAATGAAAACACTGGAAAAAGTGTGGTCTGTTCTTAATTTTCTGTACATTAGCAGTACAGATAATAATGCCTTGAAGATGAGAGAGGCAGATGCCCTACTTAGCGTCAGCTTGCAGGATATGGACTGCAGGAATCACAAGAGTACATTCCGTCAAGCACTGCATAAAAAACCTTGTCCAGCAAGTAAAGCGTAAACTGAATGCAGTCATTAGCAAACTAGAAAGTCAAAAAGCAGGAGGTGAGGGAAGAATTCTCTGGCAATGAAACACACAAGCTGCCTGGAAGCACCATGGTTTTGTCTGTTTGCCTACCTTAACTATCGTTTACTAAGCCATTTTAAATTATTTGAAAATCTAGCATTACAAGCTATGTAAGCTAACTAGTTAAACTACAGTGATGCTACACTTTTAAGAAAGTAGTTACTACTAGATAGTAGTTAATTTCAAAAGGAAAAAAAGAACATATACATGCATACTTCAGTATCTTTTAAAACAAACTATCAGAGATCTTTTTTTTTTTTTTTTTTTTACAAACAAAGCAGGCTTCATTGGACTCAAAAACAATACAAATCTCAGCAACTAAATGTACTTGAATACACTAATAAATCACTAATAAAAATTAACTAATTTTAAAAAACACCTTAATCTAACGGACATGAAAACAGAACAATGCTGCTGAATAGCAGAATTTAACCAAATCATGTACTAAACCATGGATATAAGTGAATCTGTAATAAGTACTTTTAATATAAGCTGATTCATTTGAGACTATGCTAAAAAAAAATTAAAAAAAAATAAATAAATAAACTTACTAATTCACTTGACTACAATGAATCAGACTTCCCAATACTAAATGATTTTTAACCAAAAACACTGATTCATAGAGTTCATACAAGACAAATAAAATGGTAGCCTGTCTGCTTAGCCAAAAAAAAAAAAAAAATAAAAAAAAAAAACACTGCTCTACTAAAACCCCCAAGATTTCTTTACATTTCTCTTTAAAGATTTCATTCCCTGTGTATTTACAGTACATGTTTTTTGTGTATATACACTTGTGTTACGCATGTTTCCCTAACATATTATCTTAGTAGTTTATGGTAAAGTTGTTTACTGTATAGATATCAGATTTTCTCATTCTTCAGATTTTGGGGGGGTTGTATTGCCTTGCAACATTCTTGAAATTGTAAGAGATGTTTTTAATTCACCAAAAAAAAAGAAAAATATACGCTACACTGCTACTTGCTACTTGTTCAAAAACAACTGAACTATTGTCACACTACTGATAAATGTAATGTGGTTTCATCAGTACTTTTTGTTCCTCCTCAACATGAAATACACAAACAAAACAAAAATGCACATCCTAAATATTTTAGCAAACAAATTTCTAGCATGGATCTGCACATTAAGTACCCGCCATGCTCAGTAGGGTCCATTTCCTCAGTCAGGCACTGCCTCCAGTAACAAATCGCTTGTCTACTCTCAACAGACCACAGTGCCTGCTTGTGTTGTAAATGTTCCTCACCTCCAGCTGTCTGCCGGCTCGCCTCAGTTGATGAGAATTCCAGGAGGCCTCCCATCCTCTTCAGTCATGTTCCTGTAGTTATTCTCAGCTTCATCCACAGTCCTAAAGAAGCAAAACATTAAGGGGAACCCAAAATAAATGCGATTCTAATAGACCAGAATAGATGAGTAAAGAGCACTCACATTAAGAAGTCTTTGACGTCCTCAACGGTGAGCTCGCCAGTGGTGTCCAGAGTGATGTCAGCACTGCTGTTTGGAGAATCCAGGAGGGGCGAGGACAAGGCGCTCCGCATTTCATCCAAGAATCCTGAGAGAATGACCACACAGTATCTTAGTATTTTATCTGTTTTTTTTCCCCAGCCTAAGCAATGAACTCATTGCTTTTCTTGAAACACAACATGTTCTGACAGTGTGATTTGTATTGTCACAAAAGGGGTGAGATCATAGTTTTAGAAAAATGAACTGCTATATGAGACATTAACATCAAGTCCATAAATTAGACTTAAGTCATAAAAATGCTAATTTCCAGTAAAACAAAACCGCACAAACACTGGTAATTTCAGCTAGTTGGGTGAAGAATGACATTTATTTTCCATCTGTCAAGACTTGAGTGCAGAATAGTTACCTTCAGACTTGCTCTCTGCTTGTGTCTTGTGTGTTCCATTAGCCTGTGGTGGGAGCGTCGTGCTGGATCCACTAAAAAAAGATGGAAATGTGCTGAAAATGCAGAACTATTATTCTCCCCGAATGTCTGGGACATCATTAATTTTTTTCAACATGATCATCCACCAAAATTACCCATCTGTACACTACCATTCAAAAGTTTATTTTCTCTGTTTTTAAAGAAGTCTCTTCTGCTCACCAAGGCTGCATTTATTTGATCAAAAATACAGTAAAAACAGTCATAGTGTAATATTTTTTATCATTTTAAATTGGAATATAATTTAAAATGTGATTTATTCCTGTGATATTAAAGCTGAATTTTCAGCTGCCATTACTCCAGTCTTCAGTGTCACATGATCCTTCAGAAATCACTCTAATATGCTGATTTGCTGCTCGAGAAATATTTATTATTATTATCAATGTTGAAAACTGCTGAATATTTCCTGGAAACCATGATACTTTTTCCAGAATTCTTTGATGAATATAAAATTCAAGAGAGCAGCTTTTTGTCTTTACTGTCACTTTTGATTAATCTAGTGTGTCCTTGCTGAATACAAGTATTCTGGAAATTTCTTTGTATATAGTGCTTTAATAAGGAATATTAAGGTCTGATTGCCAAAACATGCATCCATGTATTTAAATTCAATGACTTTATTAAATTTTCCATTTCATTTTTTTTTAATGGACGATTAATCCTGACAGTATATAATATTCCAACTGTCACTTTTACAAAAGTTTTCAAATCAGTTTAAAGGCAAATAAACTTCATACCAACAGCATTTCATAGATCATCAAAAACCAAAGTAGGAAAAAACCCAACTAAATGAGAAATAAAGTGTTTTAATGTATTAGTCTTGAGGATGTGAGTCCTGTACAAATTGAGATATGCTATGTTGTAATGATGCGAAGACATCAATATGTGTCTATACTGCATTTTGTATTTTTGTTCCTGGTGTGTATGTAATATATGTTGTTAAAAAGTTAATAAATATATTGAGAGAAAAAAAAAAAAAAAAAAAAAAAAGAGAAATAAAGTCTAGGTTACAAGATGCATTTCACCCATAGGATGATGTTTTATGAAATCGCTTGAGTAGCTCCACCAACAGTAAAATCTCCTTGATCCAAAATATAATTGCATATTAAACATCCAATATCTAAATGGCTGTAACCTTGATGTTGGAGGAATTTCACATTCAGACCTGACAGGCAGTTTTCTGGAAACTCAACATAGCACCTGGTCAGAACGGATTAGTGAAATCTCTGGTTTACCTGTGAGCAGAGAGATCGTGAGGTCGCTCCACATCCACTCGGCACAGCGGCTCTGTGATCACACGAGCCGACAGCGAAAAGCGCTCGTACTCCGAGGGCGAAATCAGGTAGAACCCTAATAACATTGAAGGCAACATAGTTGAATCTCATTCATGGGGAAAAGCTCAAAGCTAGAAATTATTTCCATGCTGTTTGAGAATGAAATGCTAACCTTGTCCAGTCTTAGTGAACACACAGGAAGCAATGCCACTGATGTCTTCTTTGCGGATGCAGTCGTAGCGTACTTGCGGTCTCAGTGCTGGCACACTGAACACATGGATGTCACCCAGATTGGTAAGGCACACCAGAGCGTTCTCAGAGTAATCGTCAGAGCTAATGCTGGTGAAGTTCGACAGCGCCACCTTTCGTACTCGACAGCCTTCATGGGCGGTCAACTTGAACTTGGTCTTCGCGCTTACTTTAGGCAGCATGAAAATCTACACAAAGCAAAAGAAAGGTTGTTCACTTCTAATCCATTTTTTTTAAAGATCCAGTTATTTAGTTGTAAATATCCCAACCTTAAACTGCTCCTCAGAAGCAATAAGAACAGAGTGGCTGCCCTGCATGTCTGGGGCTTTGGCCAGATCTCTGGAGACTTCATACGGCTCCGGCAGAGGGTTCCCTCGGCCATCCAGCACAGCGATGGACACCACTGGAGCTCTGTGCATCAGCTGGATCTCCTTCCCAAGCAGGGCCTCCACGCTCTGCTCAGAGAACTTCTCCTGCGAGGGTACGTCCAGAGCGTATGCGTACACTGAGCCAGAGTTTGTGCCGGCCCACATTGTAGGTCCATGATGCGTTCCTGAGTAACATAGGAAAAATTATGCTGTCAACCAGGTGGCCTACAGCCATAACAATAAATGTTAAGATGCAGGAGTCTCGTTTACAAAACACATGCATGATTTGATGCCAGTTCCATAGATTTGGTCTTACTTTTACAAATCCTGATTTGTTACCGTTTTTTTTTTAAACTGTTATATTTTTAACTGTTTATACTGTTATATGCAGGTCTGTAATCACCATATAGAGAGGTACATGTTCATCCCAACATTCAACTGACAGACTGTGAAACTTTGACATTTGGTTCACTTTTACAACATCTGGCCAGTGCAAAAAAAAAAAAGTTCACATTTAATAAGAATTACAGGCCTATGTTTTATAATTCATCTTTCAGGTCTCTATTATTGATGGCAAAAATGAAAATGAATGAATCAAACTTAAGTACTGAAATGTAAAGTAACAAAAGGCAAGAGCAAGCTGAAAAGACTAAGCATGAATGGACATGTCATTAGTATATTAAGAGCATTAAAAAAAGTTCACATCTGACGGGTAAAAAAAAAAAAAAGAAAGAAACTCAAAAAGGGTACTCAACTATTGTAAACAATAAGAAAGAAAGAAAAAAAAAGGTTGGCAAACCACAGCTCCAAAAATGCAACAAAAAAAAAATGTTTTTTTCTTATATTAAGAGCATTACCATTCAAAAGTTTTGAGGTCAGTATTTTTTAAAGAGACTTTTATTTATAATACACATTAAATTGACCAAAAAGGCATTTAGAGAAAATACATTTATAATGTTAAAAAAGATTTCCATTTTAACTTAATGCTAGTCTTTTGAACTTTCTATTCATCAAATAATACTAAAAAAACATATTGCAGTTTTTTATGAAAATATTAAGCAGCACAACTATTTAGTACCAAATCAGCATATTAGAATGATTTCTGAAGGATCATTTGCAGTAACGGCTACTGAAAATTCAGCGTTCAAAGGAATAAATAACATTTAATAATACAAAACTGTTATTTTAAATTATAACTATAATAATCACATTATTACTGTTTTATTCTTGGTGAGCATAAAAGACTTCTTTCAAAAAGGTTAAAAAAAAAAAAAAAAAACCCGGCCTAAACTATGGAGTAAGCAAGCATTGGTTTTGAAATAAAGGTTGAACAAGAATATGAATCTTGAAGATCTAGCAAGCGTTTCCCAATCCTGCTCCATGTGTCCACCCTAGTTCTGGATCTGTTATCTAACATCTGAATCAACTTATCAGCTTATTAGTACTCTCCATGACCTGATTTGGTGGCCTAAGTATTTTGTGAGTACATTTTTTAGTTTTCTCTATGGAGTCAGCACAGCTGTTTCAGACAATAGTGACCTAACCTGACCTAATATTATGTTCCAATAGCAAACCACTCACACCCATAACAGTACAGTACAAATGCAAAGTTACTCCCCCATTATTGTAAATTATTTAAATATATTGCACTAATAAAACAATACTACTTTGTTCAGAACTCCCTCATGGAAAATTCAGCTCTCCCCAAACATGATCTGACCACTATTGTGTGAGAGTCTGCTTGAGTCACGAGGTCACATATTGGAAGATGAGGGAAATGGGGCTGCCTCGTAATTGTGACCCAGACAAGGTAACATAAAGTGACAGCGTAAATCATTTCAACACGCAAACGTGGGCGAGTGCATAGCAGCCCTGATCAGGTTAAACAATATACAGCCCACACATCTCACACAGGACAGACAAAACTTAGATCTGGAATTAGATCAACAGCACAATTGCTTATGCTGATCTGATATCAGACTGATAATTAAAAATAAAGATTTAATCGAAAACAGGCTTTTACAACTGATAAAGTCAAACTAGGGCTGTGACTACTTCAAACTGGAATAATTCACAAATAATCTCAATTGAAATTTGTTTTGTATATTTGCAATTTTATTTTTTTTTTTAAATCGCAATTGGATTTAATTTATAGGATGGATTTGATATAGTATAGAATCGTAATGTCAAATTCTGTTACATAAAAACTAGTCACTAGTCAAGTAGTCACACTGCCTGAACTGCTAAACTCTGCCATATTTGAAACCTTTTCCCCCACAATTCTCACCATCTCTGAGGAAAGTGTCGGCGAAGCAGAGGCAGCGCACCACTCCAGACAGCGAGTCGTCCGCAGAGCGGGGCTCAATCCGTCTCTGCACTGGCGTCACCTCAGCATCGTGCTCCGCCAACTGAGCGTTAGCCTCTTGCACCTGATAAAGACAAGATGAACTTCTTAAAGCAAACTAATAATCAACAAGTAAACAGACTCACAAACAATGGCCTCATCCCCTAATCACAAAACCTGTAAGATGGTAATGCATGTATGTGAGATTTCCAGACACTCACTTTACTGGTGGGACTATTGACCACAGCACGTTTCTTTCCTGAGACTCTGCTCTTCCGGATTCTCCTGAAGGACTGACGCAGGGATTTCTTCAGAGACTTCACTCGAGACAGCGGGCCCTCCATAGCCAGAGAGTCATTGGGGTGTAGAGTGCACCTATGGTATTAATAATAAATACATAAATATTGATTTATTGTTTAAAGAAATGTATAATTATCATTATTATTATTATTATTATTATAGATTTAAATTACATTAAAGTATAATAATAATAATAATAATAATAATATTTTTTTAAATACATTTCTTTAAAACAATCCTTTTGTATTATTATTATTATTATTATTATTATTATTATTATTAATAATACTTAGTTATTTAAATGTATAAAATTATATTGTTAAAATTATATTATATTGTTAATAATAATAATAATAATAATAATAATCAACATTTAAACTACTTTAACAAAAGAATTAATAATAATAAATACAAAAATATTGTTTTATTTTAAGAAATGTATTATAATCATCATTATATTATTGTTGTTAACAATAATAATAACGATGATAATAATTTTATAACTGGGTTGGTTATTATAAGCACATTCTAGCAGCAGATGCTGAGTATGCAAGAATATTTTATAATAATTAACTGGATTCACATGCAATATCTTTCAATTTGAAGCACTGATTAACAAGCATTTGGCGAAGTAACACAGCAGCTTTGGATGGCCCCTCGAGTTACCTCGCCAGCACTGGACTTCGCCGATGGTAGTCAAAGAGGCCAAAGCCATGACTGGTGCCAAAGGCAATGAGGTTCCACTCTGCGTGCAGGGTTACTGCAGTAACGGCTGCAGGGGGCATGCACTGCACCAGGACAACCGACTGGAATCCAGGAGCAAACACTACTGAGCCGCTCTTAGGAGGCAGCCGGTCATGACCCTTCCACGTGAAACCCTCTCTGTCCTGGAGCAGGTCCACCGTGGCCACGTCAATCATGTGATCGGACTTCTCATCGCTAAGAACCATAACTATAACCTGTGAACAGAGTACAGGTTACAACATTACCATCACTTATTTTTGTGAAGACAATAGCCATTTGAAAGCCTAGAGAGCATAAAGTCATTAGTTTAATAATAAAGTCATTATTTTTGTTTTCTTTGTGCAAAAAAAAAGTATTCTCGTAGCTTCATAAAATTATGGTTGAA
>JAFVLL020040969.1:0-17944 GCA_021397915.2 Tor tambroides
CTCCACTCTTAAGAGCTCCTCATCTAGGGTTGAGTGTTGTTAGGCTTCCTCTTGTTAAGAGAATCATCTTGCTGAAGCCTCCACTCTTCAGAGCTCTGTTCTTGGCAGTAATATGAATCTGCAGGCTCTTTATTTGAGCCGCACTAACTGCCTCTGGCATTGAGTGTAGCTAGGTCTCCTCTCGCTTTAGAGAGTCGTTATGCTGAGACCTTCTCTCTTAAGAGTTGCCCTACCAAGAGTGAAGACTTCCTAGGTACATGGCTATCTGAGCATATCTTGTGCTAGCTTAGGGACTGCTCCCCTTCTTGGGGTTTTTAAGTAGCGGTCTCCCTAAGCCCTTGCCTAGATGGTGCCATCTCCCCTGCTAGGGTCATAAGTAGATAGCCTACTCTCTGTGGTCTGGGCAGCTTCACAGGTAAGTTTACCAGGGGGTTTTAGTTTCTGGTCCTGTAGCCCCTTCCTAGGGATATAGCTATCTGAGGATAGCTGTGTGACTGCTCCCCTTCTGGGGGTTTTTAATTAGCGGTCTCCCAGAGCCATGGCTTCGACAGTGCTATCTCCCCTGCGGGGTTTTTAAGTAGATGGCCATTCCCTTGGTCTGGGCGGCTCTTTAGGAAGGTCCTTTTTCATAAGACTCTTTGGATATACCTATCTGCGGATAGCTGTGTCCTAGCTGGGATTGTTGGTAGCAATCTTGAGAACTCCTCTAGGCTTCCAGCCTCTCAGTGGTCTTATGTATCTGTGATTGGATATCGTTCCCCAAAGTGTCCACCAGGATGCAGCATTGGGTTCCCTAGAAGGAGAACGTCTTGGGTTACTCATGTAACCATGGCTCCCTGAGAGGGAACGAGACGCTGCGTCCCCTCACCATGCCTTCGGCCTGCCTGTTTACATCTCCTCAGACAACTGAGTTGGTGACGTATTCAGCAGGTTTATACTTTCGGGTACCCGCCTATGACGTCACGGCCCACGTGGACCAATAGGATTGGAGTTATTTTACACATGCTTCAGGTACCGGTCACGCAGACAGCGTTCCCCAAAGTGTCCACCAGGACGCACTGTCTCGCTCCCTCTCGGGGAACCATGGTTACATGAGTAACCCGAGATGTTCTCTTGTGTTTTTGTCAAGGAAAATTGAAATGTGGAATGGGATTTGCCTGCATTTCATTTCACAACACATTTAGCTGATTTGTTTGTTTTTTAGTGTTCTTCTCATAGCAGAATGCTGAAACTAAGCATGGAAAAGTTATCTGCAGTGCCAGGGCATAGCAGCGCATCCAGAGCTCAGCGGGAGGGTACAGAGAGCTTGTTGGCTCAGTGACAGCTGGCTTGCAGAAATAGGGGAAGTTTCTTCAACTGCCTTTAAGTAAGCCTTTTGGATATATTGACCCAGGCAGACCTCTGACGTACCTTTCTTAGTTTCCTCTTTATCCTCAAGATGCAAAAAAATAAAATAAAATACTTATAATACTTATAAAAAAATATTCTCCAGAGCCAAAAGTATTAGATAACATGTTGTGGTTGTTGTGGAACACATGCTAAACATTAATTTATCATATTCTTTATCTTCTCAAGAATAATGTTAGAAGAGACCTCTTTTGGAAATATGAATCCCACTTTCCTGCTGAATCTGTCTTTCAGCTGTTCTCATACTTACATCTATTGAAATATGTCTTATACGAAATATTGAAAATCTGGAGCTGGTTCCAAAAAAAAAAAATGCTTTTATTAGCTTATTGGATATCCAGTGCAAACCATTACACTGCAACTGATTATAGTTTTGACTGCTTAGACCTACCTCATGCTGGTTCTGTCTCTTTTGAAAGAGTTGAGGTGGAATAGGGAGGGCGCCCATCAAACAGCAATGCTGGTAGGGGTCATCTGATTCTCCTTGACACATGCAACCACCTCTTGGAGAAAGAAAAGGAGGCTTTGAAGGGCCTCCCTGTTTTCGTCAGGCAGAAGGTAGATGGCTGCTTGAACCCCTTCAAATTGTTGGTCTTTGGGAAAGTCTGTAGGGAAATCAAAGACAATAAATATTGAATAATAGCTTAGGAACAGATGCTTCAGCTCATCTCTAAACAATCAAATTCAACAATTTGTTACTCTTGGTTTAACAACAGTATATTATTGACTTACAAATTTTGCTTTGTTTTGACTTGAGTTTGGCTTACATTGGTAGATGTGCAAGAAAATTTCACACAGTTTGCTGGAGAAGATGGGTTCAGGCAGGTCTCTGAAATACTGCTTCACCATGTCAGCCACATCAAAAGCTGACTGATTTTCGAAGGGCATACCATCGGGGTCAGCCTCCACCATGTCCCTTAAATTTTTAATACGGGATTTGACTCCAGACTTTCGGAAGAGCCCAATCTGTCAAGTTCGACCAAGATATGTGTTGGCAAAGGGGATAAACTGATACAGATTGAAATGCTACAGTTTACTCTAATGCAATTATAATATAATATTCATGGATAGAAACTTTAATGTTAAATAACATTAACATTAATAATGAATAACATTAAATCTTTTTTGAACCATATTTATAGAGTGCAGCTATGGGTTCAGCCTGTCTAGTCTCATAGGAAAAAATGTATGTACATTTATGGATAACCTAAAATGTCACAGGTAAAATTTGCTGCATCCAGGCAAAGTGTCCACTAATGGTGCTAAAGTAGGACATTTGCACTCTGAGCAAACAAGTCATTCAACACAATTTCAAGTCAGTTATAGTGCAAAAGCACCTTTGGTAGACATTTCACCTGAAAACTTGATTTGACCATGTTTTGCTTACATGTTTACATCAATTTATGACTACATAAAATAATTTTTTGTTAATTACAGTTTTTGTTGATGAAGATAGAATCAGAACTGATGTAGAGGTGTGTTTTCCTGTGAAATCTGCTGTGGATAAGCAATAAAAATTTTTGTTTTATATAAGCATAATTTTCAGATAGTTACGCAAATTCAACATTTTTGGTTGGTAGCTGGATCACATACCTGATCCAAACACTCTGTCCTTAAGAACTCCATTGCTCTCAAAATGCTTGGTGGCAAAGGTTTCCCTGATTGCTGGACATTCTGAAGCAAAGGCACCCCAAACACCTTTCTGCTTTTATGTTCTGAAGGTTTAACCTTTCGGTAGACTTTCGGCACAGTCCTAGAATGGCAGAAGTATACAGTGTTGCATTTTTAGACAGTCATTTGCATTACTCATCTATATTTGTCTAAGATAATGTAGAATTGCGCTAAATTGAACATAGAAGTAGCAGCATATATTAAGCAGATCACATTAAACATATTAGCAGTATTGTGAGGCCCTCGTGCAAGTAGGGCTCGCTGCAGCGCACAAGATCCAGGGAGCGTGGTTGGATCCACATCTAGGGGGTGGAGACTGGTAGGTTTAGGGGTGGAGATGGGTGGGTTTAGGGATCATGGGGTGGAGATGGGTAGGTTTAGGTATATGTAAGGTGGGAGGAGTTGGATCTGGATCCAACCACGCCCCCTAGATCTTGTGTTCTGCAGTGAGAACACAAGATTTTTTTTTTTTTAACTTCTCTGAGTTTGAGGAATCCAGTAGTAAAGAAATAAAGCAATTAAAATGAATGTAGTGATTGGCCTGCTGGTGAAAGGCTCGCGATGAATCTCAAACTATCCTTTTCTTTTAGCAAACCCATTGATTTCCATTCTGGAAGGCCTATTTTCATTAGATAGTAAACTTGCTACCATGACTATAGAATGTGTAGTAGAAAAGATAACCTGACAGCAATTTAAGGCCTGCTTCTCATTATTTCTATATAAATCAGGTTCAAGGACCTTGAGATATAACTTCAAAGCCAGTTAAATTTGGTTTTCCCAGAGCTTACTAACTTGACAAAAACTGGATTTTCAAAATTTCATACAATTTAGTTTCTCTAGATAGCTTTAGCCTCAGTTACCCCTTCAGTTTTCCTCTAACCTTACTCTCCTCAACATCAAGCTGGGTCGTTCAATTAAAAACAATATCAATATCCAACTTATTGTGATTGTTTAGATTCAAGAGGCTCTGCATTGTATACATATTTGCAATAAACAGTCTCATATATTGTTTATTGTAAAAGAAACGAGAGAGAAGTTTTGAATGAATTGCTTATGTAAAATCCAAGTAAGCTGACTCGCAGTGATTAATGTGAATGTGGGGGTAGACTTAAGAGCTTTGTAAATTTTGTAGTTAAGCTCAATGGTTGTTAAAACAAACAGCCCTATTACTCCTTTCCCAAAAGTTGATTATCATTGCCTCAAGCGTTTTTTTTGTTTTCTTTTCTTGTGTCCAGTTAACTATACAATAAATAATATTAAACATATTATTAATTGCTCTATGGGAAGCTTATTTCTCAGGTTTGGGTTAAAATATTTAGGGCATAAAAAGGCAAATATTTCCTATTAATGATCTTATCAAGAAGTTAAACATAATGAAATTGCTTCATGTGATGTGTCATGCAGGAAGTGTTGTCAATCACTAAAATATATTTTTTTTATTGCATTGTACTTATTGAGTTGTTTAAACAATTATGTTCTTGTGAACATGATTGTTCAAGACAAACTACACCAAGTCAAGCCTGTAATTTGTGTCCTACTAGTGTCACCGAACAGAACATGAAACAGGGTTTCAAGTAGGTTTCTTGAGCAAGACTTTGTGTCATGCAGCCTGTGGTGTGAGAGGGTTCACTCTTGTTTTCACTTACCCATTTTGAACTCAGTACTCATAAAACCTTGTCTATTTTTTCTGCTGAGAGATTTTGCAACTCTAGATAAATAATGAATGAATCTCTAAACAGCAGGAATCTCACTCTTTCCTTTTTTCCTCTCTTATTGTCTCAGAGTTTTTTTAAGCAAGCTGCTTTGACCAGATTATATCTATCCCTCTTCCCTCACTGCTTTTCTTCATAACCCGCCTTACCAGTTCCATCCTTGTTTGCTGAAGGGTGAGTGCTTGTCCATCAGAGCTGTAAGCCTGTGAAGGCTCAGCCTTTGCATCATGGAGACGTGGTGCTGATTTTGCCTGTATGCCTGTGCTGGGGTTACTCAGTGAAAGCATCTGTGCACTGGACCAGTGGGGCCTCTGTATTCTGAAATGTAGGAAATCAACCAACTTTTGTATAGATATACTTTGTCAGTGCATGATTAATGGTCTTGCAAGGATTTGCCCTTGATTGAATGAGAGAAATGTACATTCTAGATCCCATGAATGTATCATGAATTAGATCAGACACTTTTTTTTGTCCCAGCTGCCTCAATGAAATGGTAGTTTGTGTCACTTATCGATCAGTATAATCTGTAGGCTGTGCAGTGTGTGCAAATGCATCTGAACTCTTGTTGTATGCCTCCTCTAGGGCAGCTTCATTTGTCTCTTCTGGCTCTTTGATCTCAAGGTGAATGTCAGTCAGAGAGGAGGGTGAGGGAAAACCTGAGTGGGAAAAATCTGAATCCCCGTCCTCCGACAACTTGTCTGTCCAAGAGGTTACCAACTGTTTCAGGCTACAAATGTGTTCCATGACACTGTCCAAAGCTGAGAAGACATCATCATCTAAAATCTGCATAGGATTTGGGACATTGTCATAAATGATGACACGGTGATCACAAGTAGCCAGTGGGCTGCAAGCATTCTCCTGGTCTTTGGAGCTGCTGCTTTTACATCGTCTACTTTGGTAACCATGGAAACTTCTAGTCCTCCAACTGACTGAAGTGTTGTTAATAGGTGAGAAGGTGCTGTTATGGGAGAGCACAGTTGGGAATGTCCCTGGCTTGTGTCCATGGGGAATTTCAAATACGGGGTTGACATCAAGGTTGTGCTGGTTGTTGAATGGCTGCTTGTTGATTTGCTTCTGAATGCCTTCTTGTTTGGGCATCCCATGGCGTTTGCAGTTGGTGCGCACCTTCGTCACAGGGCTTGGTGTACTGACCTCACTGCTGCTTTCTGAGGGACTGCTACTCGATCGAGAGGGTGATGAGCAGGATGCAGGTATTACAGTCTTGTCCGGGAGCCTCGCTAAGTCTAGACACTGATGATGCTTCAGCTTTTCTTCACCAAAACCTTCCTGGATAATTGGTCCACTTATGACAAATCTGGCTTTCCCACTTTGGGTGTGTGGCTGTAGCATGCTTCCTTTTAATCTAAGTTTCTCCGTCTTCCATAGAAGGCTTTTGCCTTTTTCCACTGGAGGCTTTTCGGGAAGTCACTCTTCATTTGTCAAAATGTGATGTTCACTGGGAGATGGAGGTCTGCTGAATGAAGTGTCAGGAGATTGGGGCTTAAAGTTCAAGGAGCATCTGGAGGAGCTACGACTTGTTTCTGGTTCCTCGGCCATTTTGTTGGAAGCGCTTCCCTCATCGCTGTCAGCGTTACTTGAGCTATGAGTGGAACAAAGCTCATGGCACTCCTCGCTATCAGTAAAAGAGGCCTCACAGCTTCCGGATCTCCTTAGTCTTGTAATGGGGCAGTTCAGTGAATGCAGTAGCTCATTGTCATCCACACGGATCCAGCGTTTGCTCTTCCTGTCGAATGAGCAGTTTGGGCTGATGGCATAGAGGACTTCATCCTCCTCTTCGTCTCCCTACATGTACAAAATTATTTGTTATACACAGCAAAGGATAGGGAGAAGATTTTTTTCCCCCCAGGCTTCTTTTGTTTATACACAGTGTTTGCATGTATCTACTCCAGAGTTTTCTCTCACTCACCCTTCTTTTGGATCAGCTCAACCCCAGCTTTATCTCCACACACTTGTTTAAGGTACTTAATCTCCTGAAAGCAAAGTAAAACATTTATCTCAAACAGGAAGACAACATGATGTCCCTCTCAAATTCCTACCACTGTGATTAGCAAGAAGTGCTCATTATACATCAACATAGCACGCACTCAACTAGCCGAGGTGTAAAAAGCACTACCTGCAGAGATAATCTAAGGCATCTTGATCCAGAAATTCATGATCACTCTTCGCCCAGTCTATGTCAATGGGAAAACAGCAATCTGGAATGTAAACAAAGTAAATTGAATTGCAGTAAAAGAATATTTGCAGTTTATTTGGACCAGCGGTGGGAAGTAATAAGCTATGTTTACTGTTACATTTATTTCAGTTTTTCTTTTTGTACTTTTAAGAGTAGATTTAAAGGTGGATATTTTAGCTTGATTACATTTCTAATGACAAAACTGTACTTTTGCTCAGTTATGCTGGTTTATTCCAAGAGCGTTCTTCTCTGTGTCCGTGGTTCCCTTTCCATGCCTTTGAACGTAAAACTCTGCAGGTTATTTTGACATAACCCAAATGTAGCTGTATACATTGTTATACAAAGCAAAGGACATGTAGTAATATTAGGCACTGGGTGTAACCCCGGTTAAATGAAGCATAACTGAAGGGATTTATTTAATTTATTCACAGTTTAGTAACGTCATAGTTCTCTAATAAAAGTTGAAAAGAAGTGTAGAAGTTATTAAAGAACATTTAAAAATTAGTCAATTTACCCTATTTAGAAGATTAGTTATTGACCAATGAGAGCTCTTTGTTGTTGCACGCCCTACGTGTCGATGAGCATGCGCAGTGACAGAAGAGACGAGCCTGACAGAGAAGAAAAGACGTGATCTGATCTTCGCGATCTAATTTAAAGAAATATAGATTAAAAATCCTCCGAAAAGTGTATGAATGAATTTATTTCGAGCCATCCAGTATCTAATGAAGCCGATTGAATATTGTTGAGTCACATTTTACTCGTTCACCGACGCCATTGTTGGTCACGCGTGCCTGTGATAGAGAAGCGCCTGTGTAAGAGAAAAAAAACGAATATAGAGGTAAAGACCGATATCATTTCTTGCAAAAATGATATTTATATATGTTAATTTTATTATTTCAGTCTAAGTGATTAAAAATGTGGTCATAGTGACCCATGTGGTTATTACTTGTTCATTTCAGTTCACCGACACCATTGTTGGTCACGCACGAGTGTGTAAGAGACACGCGCCTGTGTAAGAGTAAAATTTAATATAGAGGTAAATAACTGATATATCATTTCTTGTAAAAATGATATTTATATGTGTAATTGTTTAATTTGATTATTTCAGTCTAAGCGGTCATAATGAACCGCAGGGTTATTACTTGTTCATTGCAGTTCACCGACGCCATTGTTGGTCACGTGCCTGTGTAAGAGAAAAAAAAACAATTGATAGAGGTAAATGAGTGTATATATCATTCTTGAAAAAATGGTATTTGTAATTGTATGTTTAGTTGTTTATTTTGATTGTTTTGATCTTTCATGTGAAATTATTCTTGAATTCACTAAATGAATGTTCTGGTCTGTGAACAGGCCAGGTTTTTTTTGTTCCCTTCTTTTTTTCCTATTTTTCTTTCTTTCTTGATTCTACGGATTCATGACACCCCTGTGATCTTCTGTGACATCCTGTGAAACTTCACCTTTGATGGCGAGCCAACCAAATCTGCTACAGAGGAAAAAGGACGACACATCATAAAGAAGAGGACAATATCCTTTCTTTCAATTATCAGCCTTGCTTTATGAATGCAAGACGATCCCAAATCTAAAGAACTATTAAGTTCCCTTCCTTGAGGGAATTGATAAAGAAAGAGAAAAGAGAAGAAACTGATCAGTACTTTACAGAACATTGAACTATTGATGGTGTATGGTTACCCATAACCCATTTGATTGACACCGAAGTCCTTATTGGGACAGCTGTGATATTTTGAGAGAGAAGTTATGTCTTTTATTTATTTCTTTTTATTTTTTTATTTTATTTCTTTCTGACATTGAAATGACCGGTCCGTGTATATTTTTGGGGTAAAAGAAGAGTGCACTCAAGGGAAGTTTTCATAGTTGATCTTTATTGTATATTGTTTGTATGACATTGTAATTTACTTTCTTTTATTTTGGTTATTATTTCCACTTTATAGTAAAAGGAATAATTACATTCCAAGTTCAAATTTAACTTTGTGTCTGTCTGTTGTTTCTCACCACAACCCGCCGCCTCTTTTACGATCTCTAAATCTTCTGATCAATTCAATTTTATCAGCAATTAAATTATTAAATTGTTGCAAATTCCTTAGACACGTGTAACATGGGGCTACAGATGAAATACCAGAAAAATGCTTGTCTGTTCTGTGTTTCGCAAAGTTATCTAATTATGATAATAATCTAATCATTAAAATGTTATACATTTTATTATTTATTTATTTATTTTTAATTTTTTTCTTCATTGAATACTTATGGTAACTGTTAAGATTATTACTTTTACTTGAGTAATTACTTCTATAAGTACTTGGACATTTTCTTCAGTAAAGTTTTTGGATACTGATTACGACACATGGTTAAATTAAAGTATGCAATGAGAAATGTTAAAAAATAAATATTTACCAGTGAATAACTGTGCATACTGAGGAAAACCAGCTGCATGAATCCAATCACAAGCCTCCTTTGCTTCAAGCTCTGCAAAGAGAAACTGTGCATATGAAATATGTAATTTCTGGTTGTTCAGCTTTTATGAGGCAAATATAAGAGGCCAATTCAACACTATTACTGTTTTTTTTTTTTTTTTGTTGAACTTACAAAGCAATTTTATTCCACCCCAAGTGGAATAATACACCAAGTGGAATTATACACCATCCTCTCATTTCATTAATTTCTTGTGGATTAAAAGCAGAGGCTATTTGGCTGCCAATTGAATGTCTTTGGCTTCAACATGGTGGATCAAAAGAATGCAGGCAACAGGTACACATGATTCCAGCCTCACTGCTGCTTCTATTCCTTTGCCACTCATTTACTTTAACCTTTTTAGATTTTTTCCTAACATAACACTGCCAGGAACAGATGGCGGAAACAATTTCTTTCTTTGCACTGACTCGCGATCCATAAAAACTTGCATTATATTCTTTCACACAAGTAGCAAAGGGGTCAGAGGAAGATTTGTGATACAAAGAACAGATGGCTCAGATATGTAAACACAGGGACCAAGTTAACACTGCCACTCCCTTCTCTAATGCAGGAGCTGCCTGTACAGGACCACGCTGGGTGCGATGGTCTCATGTAGCTGTTAGCAGGTTAACATTGCGACTTGCTATCAGACCGCATTATTACAAAATTTTGGTTAAATGAGTTAAATGAGCATTGAAAATTAGAAGTTTCTCAGGAAGTGTGTGAATTTGGAAGTCAACTTGTGAGAAATGTGTACTCATGCTGGTATCTGGACATAATAACTGCTACCTCATCAAATTACTCTGTTCTAGTCGTTTTTGAGAACACCAGCATGAGAATTATATAAGTGTGATCATATCACATGGCTCTCCACTGTTTAGTAGAGTTGAGCAGGGAAAGGCACTTCCTTTTTCAAATACCTCAGACGGCCCTACAGGAAGTTGTGCTTTTAAATGTATGGATGGTGATAAAAGATGTGGTTTGTGATTGTCCTCCACCCACCCCAGAGGTCTCTGGAAGCCTAAGTGTCTAAATGTTCTGGGTGGGTCTTGGCTAATGGTGCTACATGATGCACAGGCTGTAATCTATGAATGATACAAAATGCTGTTAGATTGGTTCTCTAATACCTCCCTTCCCCATTGCAGGAGGCACATAGACACTAGAGGTATAAGCCATCTAATAAAGTACTTCAGCAATACCCCTGGGGCTTCAGCAACCACCATAAACACCTACTTTCATAGGAGCTCTTAGAGTGAGAAGAAAAGCATTTATGAGACCCCTGAAGAGTGGAGAACATCTTTTTTGGCAAACAGCTTGAACAGTTTTAACCTTGAGAGTCTTGACAGAACTCAAGCAGAGCAACATTTAGCTTTTGAATGAGTTAAAAAAAAAAGAAATCAATAGATTTATAAGAGAAACTAAAAGTTTTGTGAAGGTTCCCAAAGTCTAGGGAAGCATATTTGTGTTAAGATCCAATAAAGTGTTCACATATATGTGCTTATTTTTGATGATAATCAAATACGTATAATATTTATGGGGCAGTCATGGCCTAATGGATAGAGAGTTGGACTTGTAACCCAAAGGTAGTGGGTTTGAGTCTCAGGTCCGGCAGGGATTGTAGGTGGGGGGAGTGAATAACCAGCACTCTCTCCACCCTCAATACCACGATTGAGGTGAGACCCTTGAGCAAGGCACTGAACCCCCAAACTGCTCCCCGGGCACCGCAGCATTGGCTGCCCACTGCTCCGGGTGTATGTTCACTACTGTGTGCATGCACTTGGATGGGTTAAATGCAGAGGACAAATTCTGAGTATGGGTCACCATACTTGGCCACACACCACTTCCCTTTCCCTATGTACGGTTCTGTAAAAAGCACTTTACTTATGCATTTCATTCAAAATGTTAGAGCTAAATTGGTCTACATATGATAATATTTTTAACTAATATGGTTGATGTTCCAGGATATATGTGTTTTAGAAAAGATAGAGTTACAGGTAGAGGTGGTGGTGTATTAATATATATTAAGGAGTCATTTAAATCTACAGAGATTCCATTGCCTGAAAATGTATCAATGGAATCTTTGTGTATAAATGTTTCTCTTTCTCCACGTATGGAATTTAATATTGTAGTATTGTATAACCCCCCTTCAGGATGTCCGGTTACGTTTTATGATAGTATAGAAGAATTATTTAAGTGTTTTAAACGTAACTGTGAAGTACTTGTCTTTGGAGATTTTAATATAAATTGGTTGAACAAGCATTGCAGAAAAAAGCTTAAGGATTTGACTTCAAAATATGATTATCAACAAATGATCAGTGGACCTACTCGTATTAGTCGGAAAACACAAACGTTAATAGATCTAGTATTTTCGAATAAAAAAATTACCAGTAACAGAATCATTAAACATTAGAATTAAAGATGAGATTATAGAACAGGTATTAGAAGAAAAATATCTTGGTATGATTTTAGATTCTCAGTTAAATTTTAAAAGTCATGTTAAAAAGTTACATAAAACAATTAAGGCAAATCTTACCAGTTTTAGAATAATAAGAAATTGTTTAACATATGATCATGCTTTTTTGTTTTTAAATTCGATGATATTATCACATATGGTATATGGATTATCTATTTGGTCTCAGACAAATCAATGCATAATTAATCAGGTTGAATGTCTTTATAATAGAGCTTTGAAAGTTTTAGATAGAAAGCAAATAAGATATCATCACTGTCAGATCCTCAGTAAATACAAGATTTTGAGCTTTGCTCACTTTGTCTTTTTTCATTATGTAAAGCTTGTGTTTAAATGTTTAAATGGACTTGCTCCTATGCCTTTATGTACATTTTTTGTGAGATTGCAGGGAAGCAGTAGATCCACTAGAGCGGCTTCTAGTGGAAACTGCAGAGTTATATATTGTAAAACATCATTTGCTCAGACTGCTCTCTCAGTGAAAGGTGTAAATTTTTTTAATTCATTGCCTGACTATTTAAAATCTATTGCAAATTATAATTATTTTAAAAAAGCCACAAAATCTTGGTTGATACATCAACAAACTTGTAGTCATGTTTAGTGTATTAGTATTATAAATTTGTGTACTACTTGTTTTATTTATTTATTTTTTAAATTCTTGTAATTGTAATTTATAAAAGCCCTCCTAGGGACAAGTGTTGCGAATTAGCTTTGGCTATAAGCACTATGGTACATGCATGGGATGACTGTTATTTCAGTTTCATCTATGTTTATTGTATCTGTCCCTAACAAATAATAATAAAAAAAACATTCCTTCTCCAGGAATGAAGGTATATAAAAGATGAGTTAATAGTTTTAAGTTGCTACTGCACTTTATAAATCCTGGATTCACTTATCAATAAACTAGTGGTTCTTAGAGTTGGTGCAATCTTATAAAATCTCTGTGAATTGCTTCTACCACATGTCTAATTAATTAAGTTTGCATAGATTCTAAAATAATATTGATGTATTGACAACTTCTTACATATAAAACAACTTTACCGATGTACAAATGTTTATGAAACCCTTTTTAATATATGGATATTTAATTTAAGGAATTAACATATTGATTAATTCTATTGTATTTTTGATCAATGTGATTACATTAAACACAGCTCATTTACTTAATCTGCAATTATACAATTTTTATTTTGTTTTATGACTTCTGGTGGCAGCTCTTTTCAAAGGATTACATATTTTTAAAAGTAAACTATGTAACTTTTTTAGCTCTGTAGAGGTTAATAAACAAAACTTTACGCATCTTGCAAAAGAACATTGTAGCCGGAGTTACTTTGCTCTGTTTACACCCATAGGAAAGAAAAATCAAAAGTGAGATCTCTTTAACATCTCAAATATTTCTCCTAGACAGAAATGATCTTTAAGATCGAATGGTGATTTTTGCTTGAGTCTCCTGCTTCTCAAACTTGTCTCCTGAGACAAAAACTCTAACACTCTCACAATGGTCTCCTTTGAAGCTTTAAAAGATGTCTCTGTTTCTTCCACCACATTCTCAGTTTTGACTCTTTTTTTCTCAAATATTTCTCGTCTCATTTGTGTCTGCTTCTATTTCTCCTAAGGAATTTTAGGAGAAACATCTGAAATGCTGTTGATACTAAAATGAAAGATATATGAGAACCTAATCTAAATCTCCTGAACTTAGGAAGAGCAACCACTGAGCAATATTTTTTTCCTGTGGGTAGGCACACAATTTGTTGTACCCGATGCCTTAATTAAAACTGATTTACAGAAAATGTAACTCTGTAAGCTTTCTTTGGCTGAAAGGCACATAAATGGCTTATGACTCAGTCTTGATTATTAATACATATTATATGGTAGAAATGTTTTAGTTCATATTGAGAATTTGAAGTTATTGAGATCACTTCTGAAATTTAGAGGAGACAAATGTGAGTGTCCCCGACTCTTTAGTGTACGAGAAAAATCTAAGCACAATGTGTGATGTTGTTGAGATCTTTTCTAAACTTTTGAGGTGACAAATGTGAGAGATCCAGTTTCTCTAGCTAAAGACAAAAATCTGAGCACAGTCTGTGATGTTGTTGAAATGTGAGAGATCCAGTGTCCGTTACACTCTAGCTAAGCAGAAATATCTGAACACAGTCTGTGATGTTGTTGAGATCTCTTCTAAAACTTTAAAGGAGACAAATATGAGAGATACAGTGTCTCTAGCTAAGAAGAAAGATTTAAGCACAGTGTGTGATGTTGTTGAGATCTCTTCTAAAGCTTTAAAAGAGACAAATGTGAGACATCCAGAGCCTGCAGCTAAGAAGACAAACCTGATTACAGTGTGTGACGCTGTTGAGATCTATTCTAAAGCTTTAAAGGAGACAAATGTGAGAGATCCAGAGTATCTAGCTAAAGAGAAAAATATGAGCACAGTGTGTGATGTTGTTGAGATCTTGTTTGAAACATTGGGGGAGACAAATGTGAGACCACCAGAGTTTCTAGCTAAAGAGAAAAATCTGAACATAGAGTATGTTGTTAAGATCTCTTCTAAAGCTTTAAAATAGTAACTCTTGATATTCTGAAATGTTTTATGCTATTTAAATGATATTTTTAGTATTTACAATATTAGTAAAAGTTTAACGTTTCTCCTAAAATAAAACTGAAGACATCTTAAGACAAAGCTGATATCTCAATGAATCACAGCTTAGTATCCTGAGCTTAGAGTAACCTCTATCAGAGCCATAGCCTTGTGAGCAGCACATTGACATGAAGGCACAACTGCACCTCAGACAGCATGAGTTTGAATCCCAGCTACTAAGATACTTTCCTAATCCTGTTCAATTCTCACCTGTCCAACTGATTCCTGTCTCTACTCTACTGTCCTGACTATTAAAGGTGAAAAACCCCACTGCAAGCAAACGAAAAAAAAAAGCAGCAACCTCTGAGCAGTAAAACGTTTTTATAATGGAGTCTTGCAAGAGATTACAGCAAGACAATAAAGAGATCTCCCATGTTTCTCACACGTCTCTCTCCTATTGTCATTTTGGATTCCTTTCTTTCAGAACTTTCTCATGTCTCAGTTGTGTCTACTTTTATTTCTTCTAAGGATTTTTAGGAGAAACATCTGAAACACTGTTGAGGCTAAAATGAGAAATACGTGAGAATCACAATTAAGTCTCCTGAGGTTAAAAAGGGCAACCACTGAGCAATAAAATATTCCTATAATGAGTCTTTATAGAGATTGCAGCAAGACAATAAAGAGATATTCTATGTTTCTTCCACCATATTCTCAGTTTTCACTCCTTTTTTCTCAAATATTTCTCATGTCTCATTTGTGCCTACTTCTATTTCTCCTAAGGAATTTTAGGAGAAACATCTTAAATGTTGTCGATACTAAAATGAGAGATATATGAGAATCTCATCTAAGTCTCCTGAGCTTAGGAAAAGCAACCACTGAGCAAAAAATTTTCCTATGGGAAGACTTTAGCACCTGTTTTTACTTTCAGATCTCTGAGGTTAAATACATATTTAAAATCATAAGATATATATTAATAGCTATGATACTGTTTTTTTGAAATCAAATCCTTACATAGCTATGGCAGGAAACACTGCCATCTAGCAATGCCTTCGAAAAAAAACAACAAAAAAACAAACAAACAGTTAATCTTAAAAATAAAGCATATACATAAACCTAAATAGGAAATAAAACAGTTATCGAATAAGCATGCATCCTATTCGGTAACCTAAAATCCTGAAACATTGGTGCCTCATATTTTAGAGGAGTCAATGCAATTTGAGAAAGAAATCAATCATATCTGCATGTGTGTAAAAATATTCAGATATAATTGTTAACATTTTTATAAGTAACTGTAATTTAATTACACTTTTTTTTCTCAGTAACTGTAACAGATTACAGTTATTTTTATTTTGTAATTAAATTACATAATTCTGTCACATGTAACTAGTTAGTCCACAATACTAAATACAATACAGCGCCGTGTGTTGCTATTTGCGATGAAAGGGTATAAAGTTTGCAGCACGTCAAAAAAGTCTGACAGTTCAGGAATATTCCTAATGGTGTTCACAGGAACTAAATTCAATCTGTGAGCATAGCAATGAGTATAAGCTGCATGAAGCACTTTTTCTTTAATTTTAGCCTGAACTCCATTGACAGATCCCCACATAACACTGGCGCCATCATAACACTGTCCAATGCAAAACTGCAAGTCTATGCCATACTCGGTTAACTTGTCAACAAGAAATGTAGAAAGTGAATCAGCAGAGAGGTCTTACATATGAAAAGCTCCTAGAGTATGCTCTTTAATTACACCAGAGTGTACATACCGCAAAAAAACTGCAAGCTACTCTTTTTTAGAAAGGTCTTTGGTTTCATCCACTAATAGTGCAAAAAAATTTGGCCTCTTTGACTTCAGCGACAATTGTCTTAACAATTTTGTTCCCAAACACTGTGATGAGATCATTCTGACTCTCCTTTGATGTATAATGTCCATATGTTCGTTCCATTCTTGCTCTCACTGCACTGTCTGTTTCTCCAAAAATATCAGTTAGTTCACAAAAATTTCCTCGGTTGTTTGACTCTTTCCCTTCATCATGTCCACGCAAGGGCAGACCTCGACACAGATAAAAACTATGCTAACCTTGCAGGATGATAGCAAAATAGAATGGTAAAATACGGGAGAATCCTGGAGAAAAACGGGAGGGCTGACACAGGTATGACTCTGAATGCTAGGGTATGGCAACTGCCATATTCAGCCATACACCAACGCCGCCCCCTAGTAGAAATATTTGAGCTCATATTGAGGCATTTGACTTGGTGCACACTTTGTAAAGTTATTGAGATCTCTTCTAAACTTTTGAGGAGACAAATGTGAGAGGTCCAGAGTCTCTAGCTAAGGAGAAAAATCTGAGCACAGTTTGTAATGTTGTTGAGATCTCTTCTAAAACTTTAAAGGAGACAAATATGAGACCACTAGAGTCTTTAGACTAGGATAAATGCCTGAGCACAGTGTGTGATGTTGTTGAGATCTCTGTTAAAACTTTAGAGGAGACCATTGTGAGAGTGTTAGAGTTTTTGTCTCAGAAGACAAGTTTGAGAAGCAGGAGACTCAAGCAAAAATCTCCATTCGGTCTTAAAGTAACCTCATTTCTGTCTAGGAGAAACATTTGAGATGTTAAAGAGATCTCACTTTTGATTTCTCTTTCCTGTGGGTGATTTTGTGGTGGCTGTGCTTAAAATTAAATTATAATCTTAACTCAAGTGATGAAGGATTTTCAAAGTGTTGAGTACTTCTGTAATTTTAACCCTGCCTGCTTTAAATGTTTCAAAACAGTTGAAAACATTTGTTAGAAATTTAGAAAAATAATCAAATGTAATCAGTGACATTACTTTAATAATGTAATTGAAATAGTTACACTACTTACATTCTAAATAAGGTAATTTGTAGCCTAATTTAATTTGTATAATAATTTGTAACCTATTACATTTCCAAAGTAACCTTCCCAGTACTGCTTAGTACAAACAGTGGCAGACACTTCTACCTCAGTATTGTAGCATATTATCAAATTATTATTGTATGTATTGTGACGGGGTGGAAGAATCACACGACAAGGAGAGCTCAAATAAATAGCCCAGAGGTTGGATTTATTCACAAATTGAGTGGAGAAAGTGATGAGTGGGTCGCTGAGGTGGCTTAGTGCTCTCCGAGTGGGATTTCCTTGCGTGGTACGTCCGTGCGGTGCTCGTGGCAGTGCTGGATCGGTCACACGCTTGTCTCTGAAAATCAAGCAAAAAGGGAGCACATTAGTTCTCAGCATGAGGGAGACCAGTCTCCCTTTTATCCAGCCTCACACGGCTTATCTGGCCGCGGGCAAATGGGCCTCAGCTGTGGCCGATCCAGCCGTGATGAGCGGGTGCAGGTGTTCCTCATCCGTTTCCAGGGCAACGCTGATGAGTGTTCGGGACGCTCGTCACCCCCCCCCCCCAAGCGTTGTCCTGGTCCTGGTGGA
>JAFVLL020040970.1:0-17500 GCA_021397915.2 Tor tambroides
TTTTTTTTTTTTTTTTTTTTTTTGGATCACTTAATGCAGCCTTGAAACTTTCAACAACATTAAAAAAAAATCTTAATGACTCCGTATTTTTAAATGGTTGTGTGTGTGTGTGTATACACTAGCGCTCAGCAGTTTGGGGTCAGTAAGATTTCTAATGCATTTATTTTCCGGTTCATTGAATACAATTCCAAATCTTTAAAAAAAATTTTTTTTTAAATTAAAAAGATGTTTGTTTGTCATTGACTGTGTTGCATAGCTGTTCTTGACCCTATATCAAAACAGTATCTACTTACTCTCTACAGGTTGCACAGTCTGTCTGTTTTTGGTATTTCGTTATTCGAAACGCAAAGGGTGAGTATATCTGTCAGTTGCTTTTAAGTCATTCTAGCGCAGCTGAGCTAAGCATGGCTGACTTTCATTCCACTTCAACTGCTTGCTGCTGTACACATGCATTCATCCACACATTAACATCAGCTTTTCTCTTGCCATTTCCTGCACGAATCCCTCTTGTACAATGACAGAAGAAGTGCTTTTGGGCTAAGAAAGCTTATACAATAACAGAAAATTAAGTTTGACCCACTGTACTGGTTTGAAGGAAGTCCATGCAAGTGCCCACCCTTAACGTTTCCAGCAATTCCCAGTATGCTTATCACGAGTTAATGGACAAACAACCTCAATCTCAAGTAAATTATTGCTAATGTACTCCATGAAAAAGTTTTATATGAGCCGTAGTAGGTTAAAAAACCCCCCGCACATTTTAATTAAAAGGTGTGCTGTCACAAAGGTCTGGTGCTGCTGGCAAAATGACAAAAATAACTATGCAGAGCTAATGTCTGACCAGATACTAATTACATCCAAACAGCATGCAGAGCGGATGGCTAATTGAATATTAACGAAAAATTAATGTGTCCAATAAATAATGTATTATAATGACTTTACTGTATCTCCTTGTTTGATAATGCTGCATAGTTCATACAATACTGGCGAAGAACTGCGGGCAAAAGAAGAGTTATTGCTAAATCAAAGTGTCTAAACTCAAGGTATCCACCCATATCTGAATCTTCATTAGCTTAATATGAGTTTTCTTTGGTCATGACTTCATCTCAGACTAATACACTCATTAGTTAGTTCTGGCATTAGTTGCAAAATAGTCTCAATTAATTATTCTTAATGTTTATTGTCCTTATTGTGTTTTCTCTGGACTCTCAACCACAGGGCAAACAATCGGACAGCTCCTTTGCTTTAGCGGTATTCCTGCACATGGACTCATTAAAGTTTCAAGTTTTAAACTTTATTATTGTATTTTATAAACTAGATATTGTATTTATTTAGAACTGCTACAAAATGTTTTGCTCCTAGAAATATATTACAGTTTTTGATAAAAGCACAAGATGATATTTTTGTATATTTGAATAAAGATTTTTTAAGTACTTGGGTGTGTTTCTTTTCCCCCCAGGATGACTGAATCCTGACCTCTAAATTTCCCCATCTTGTTACCAAGAATCCACCCAAAAGAATCTCTGGCACATGTTTCCACTCATGTGTTTTCACCTTTGTTTCAGAGAGATGTTGTAAAGTGAGATATTGACAGTGTACCACAGCCGGGTCAAATTTTCTGTGACCATATGTTGGCAGGAAACCTGATCCTGAATGAGCAAACCTTTCTAATGTGAGTTGTAATCATTTTTCACTGCCCTTTCAAAAGTATTCCTTTTACGTAAGCAGTAGACCACACAGCAGTGTGGTTACCAGGACAATGGCAGAGATACTTGCTGCTATTCAAGCCAAATACTTCAACTGGAGAATCATTTAGACAATGTGCTCTATATAGAGACCTTGTCCAAACCCATGAAACTACATTTAAATGTGGTTTTCAAAAAGCTGCTAAAACACATAATTTAAAAAAATAAAACAATAAAAATCTATTCTTCTTACAGATTTTTAAATTTATATATTTTTATTTATTTATTTTAATGGCTAAAGAGCTAAACTTACTGCTTTTTACCAAGTCAAGTAAATTGTTTTTCACCCGTTTCATTATTTCCTGGGTGAAAATTGTAAGTCATATCTCTTAGAAAAGTATTAACTTGCTTCTCATAAAAATTTTGTATGGTTTGAGATATCATTTGTGTGTGTAGCACAAACACTGTGCGACAAGATACGCACTGAAGTGTAAAATTAAGTTTGTTTAATAAGTAAAATTTATTTGTTTGTTTTTTTTAAATATTGCATAAAAGGGTTTATGTATTACCTTAATGATAAAGGTTTTATAGTTGTTTTAAAAGTTTGGTTGTAAGTGGATGATATAAATATGTGGATATTTAGTTACACAACATATTTAACAAGTTAATTTTCCCTATGGAGATGTAAAAAAACCAAAAAACTTAGAAGTATAAAAAATAATATAACAAGTTAGTGAACATGCGAACTGTATAGAGACAGTTAGCAGGACAATGTACCTTCACAAACTGCAAAGAATGCGGTGGTTTCTCAAGTCCTTATGGTGTCACTGAGAGGAATGGTGCAAATTCAATGTAAATTTTTTTTTGTTGATCACATACAATAGGGCTATTCTGAGCTTTTAACTTGGAAGAATGAACCCATTATCAGTGTTAAAACTTCTCAGTAGGTTTCGCTGTCTCATAGTATCCCGGATCTTTTGTTATACGCTTGAGTAAGCATCCTCATTAACCCCAGACGGTTTCATAGTGCAGTCCGAGGGCCCATAACTTCCAATCACAGTCGGCCATCTGGGAGGAGAAGGTGAAGTAAAGAATTACAGAGAGGGATTTAACTATTAAATCTGGCTAAATGGCTTGTAATCAAATATATTTACAAAATTTACGTATGTCGTCATCTTGGAAAAGTCACATAGACCAGTACTGGAGATGATTCATTGTTTGGGTGGATGTTAATGAAAGGATATTGAATGGGTGTGTATATTTACTCATGCTGTGGTACTAAACACAACCACGGGGAGTAAGTCAGCACTGACCAGAACACTCTGACCAGTAACTGCTTTATTTACAGGCTCATCCAGTCACAGGTCATTTAATAAGATGCCCATTATGCATAGACTCAACTTCTTGTTGAAACTGAAGGTTTTATGAGATTCAGTAGAGACATTTTGTTGTTGTTTGTTCTTTTTATGGCGCTCTTAAAATGATACAGCAATATAAAAGATCTTTTCCTGGCAGAAAGGAAATGCGCGTCCTTGTTATTCATTAATTTGACCTAAGGTTATCCCAAAGAAGGCAAGAGCTCCTAGCATTTGTCATTGATGAATGCAGCACATTTCCTGGGTCTCAACCCGACAACAAGCTCACAATTAGCACAATATCCCTCATATTGTGGACAGTTGGGACTTTTTTCGGTTATATTTTAATATGAGACACATAAAAAACCTTCTGCATCTCTGGGATCATTTAATGTTGGTCAATCAGCTGTGTCATGAATACATCCTGTTTTAATATAGCCATTAGACCGTTAAATGCAATCACAGTAACTGGGATCAGTTACAGATGCTGGGAAAGTGATCCCAAGTTCAAAGTTATAAATGCGTATAAACTCGTCTGGGCTTAGATTAGCTCTGATGAAGCTCACCTGGAGTCGCCTATTTGAGGAGAATCATATTCATGCGCGTCTGTTTTTGGAACAGTCCGTCTGTGTAAAGCACGTTTTGAGGTCACACAATGCCATCTAGCGGTGAAGGACTGAAATGGTGAGCGAGTTACGTGGCGAGTAGCGCCAAGCGGCTGTTGATGGCGTCATCAGTTCCTCGTGAACCAAGCTCAAGCAGATTTATAGGCCTATAGTTGAATCTCCTCTTTCCCTGTGGAAATGAATCAATATATGGCCCATTTCGCACACTGTAGTAGTGTCATTTAGAATACACACGTGTGGTGGAAGCAAACATATTCGATTGACGTTTGGACTTAAGTGTTGACATTTTATTTTGATGTACATTCCTAAAATGATTGTGCAACATTTGCCAAATTTTGAGATGGTATGTCTGGTGCTGCAGTGGAGGTCCAGGGTGAACAAGCTGGTGATATCAGGTAATAAACTTTATATTTGTCACAGGTGCTGTAAACTTATCCTAAATAAATAAAACCATTTCCAAACAGGCGTTCCAAATAGCGATTTCCGATTAGTGAGCGAGTCGTTAGAACCGGATAAATCGGTTGAACTGATTTCGTAAACCTGTATGAATTTTTATTTATTGATTGATTTTTTTTTTTCTTCACTGAATCGGTCCGGACATTATGACTTACAAGAATCATTAAACCGAAAAAAGAAGAAGAAGAAGAAAAAAAAAAATCATCAAACCGATTCTTTTAAAATAAAATGTTCGAAAGAACCTATTTTCGGAAATGATTCGAACTTTCCATCACTGCTTTTCCATTTTCAGGCTATTCCCTGCCCATACTCACGCCATTGGTTTAGATTGACTGAGAGCCGCTTTAGAAATTTCTGATTGGCTAGATTATGATTAGCTACAGAAAATCATATTTCAGTGATATTTTTTTAAAGATAGTTTATATCTAAGTATTTTAAAAATGATAAAGTCCACAAATTTCAGTAACACTGCTGATGTTCAGAAGGATTAACATACCATTACAACAGAGGCCCTATTAAGACTATGTTGCCTTCTAATTGTAGTGAATTAGAAAAAAAGAAACTTGTAGCACTTAATAAGGATAAATTAGTTTTATTTAATTTATGAAACATATGCAAATCAGACATGCAATGACATTGATCATAAACATTGTAGTAGTCAACACCATGTAGCTCTCCCATGTGATGTCAGGACTGACCCAAGAACACTGATTTCAAATGGTGCTAGATGCCATAAAGTACTCTATGGCACCATCTGAATTCAGCTTCCAGGAGCAGAATAGGAAAAGAATGCACTGGAAAACAAAATACAGAACAGACAAATATTAATGATGCCACAGTATACATACTACAGCTTTTAAACCTCATTCTATAGATAGTTTGTTCTAATCCATATATTAATTTAATAGTTTTTTTCTGTGCAACTATGTTACAACTTGTTTCCTAAAAGTAGGCCTATGCTGTGTGTTTATGTGCTCCTTGCCACTACTGCGTATACCCGAGAGTAGAGGTATTCTATTTGAACTGCTGTAGACATGAGTCAATAGAATGAGTACAAAAGAATAGTATAGGGAGTGACCAAGAGGGAGGGAGAGCATTTGTTTACAAGTTTCTTTTTCACTCAAGCACATCAGTTTATTCTTGGTTTGCTGCCTCTGCGCACCTCACTGCTTGTGTAATGCTGATCCAGCTCTTAAAGGGAAAGGCGTCTTTATTGAGGCTCCAGACCTGCCATTTAAATCGGGGTTGAAAAGAGAAAATATTGCAGTGAATATACAATCAGCAGATTGTAAACAGTTAAGGCATGCAGTGTGTATATATATATATATATATATATATATTTAAATAAAAATTTCAAGCATAAAGCATATTATTTGAACTTGCATTCAACAAGCAATTTATTCCCAATACTTGGTGGATGTCTTCAGGGACTTGTTGACTTAATTTTAGGTTCATGTAATATGTTTATAAAGGAAGTGTACTATTGGGTCTAGAACTACTTCAAGGCAAAGATTACAAAAGAGGCCAATTCATCTTTCTTGGACAAGAGTCAGGCCAGGATACTAAATATAACATCTTGTTTTGAAGTGATAAGTGAATAATTGCCATAATACCATCATATCCCGCTCTATTTATCTCTCCCAAATAATAATGTCAGTAATACTAAAGCTAGTACATATAATAATCACAATGATGCCTCAGGGGATTTGTAAACAAATACACAAATATAAAACTAAAATACAAAATAAGGTACAGTATATCACGTAAACATTGTTTATAATTTCACTAAGTATTATATAGGATTTTTTAATTCAAAGAGTGTATAATGCTGCTGTTTTTTTTTGTTTTTTTTTTAAATACATTTACATTTATGTATATAAAAAGTTTCAAAAATGATAATAATGACAGGCCTACCACATTGTTAATCGCTTCAGTAGGCTATAATATAACAAGCGCATAATGCAGTCTGATTGCGCCACCTGGAGGTAAAATTAAGCACTGCGCTAATGTTTTGTTTACCTCGTTTGGTCAAGTGCGCACTAGCAAATAACTACTACAAGTTTATTGTTGAACTCGCTGAATAAGACCGATAATATTGCGATTTGACGTCTTAAACACTATTTATTTGCGAGGAAGTATCTGTCTTTAAACGTTTTGGTGTTAAACGGGCAACCAAAGGTATGTTCAGCCCCTTTTAATATGTGATCCACTATTATTACTTGACAATAGCCCTTTACGGTTCCTCTTTTAAACAGATTTGTTTCAGCTGTGGTCTGAAGCGACAAGAAGTGCGCACTTCAACTACAGCCATTGACGTAGGCTACGCAACGCATCTCTCGCTCGCGCAGCATCCTTTTCTAGCCGCTGTCTTAAACGCGACGCATGCAGTTAGATGAGACAGTGGAAGACTCACTTATGATTATGTCATGTTCAGCCGCGACGCATTAATATAAACAAGGAGCGCTTTACGAAATCTCTTGCGCAGGCGAAATTCCCTAACGAATCTCCATATTCTTGTCGCAATAGCTATGACGCAGTAATATATCTTAACGAAGGCCTGTTGGAATAATTATAAGTACACTTCAATCTCAGATTTCAACTGATGACATCAATTCGTCAACATTATTTTTTTTTCAGATATTTATAAATTATGTTTGGCTAAAAATATGAAGGTATTTAAAATGATTCGTATATTACTCCCTGTCTTACAAACAAATAAATTAATTATACATCTCATAATAAGAAATTCTTCTACTTGCGTGGATACATTCAAACGATTGCCTTCCAGTGGAATCTTCTACTAAGTAATCTACACGCTACGGATGCCTGCACTCTTCACTTGTTTCAATGCGACCCAACTCCTCAGTTTCCATTCTTGAGACGTAGTCTCCTCGCATCATTACAAGATCCCTATCGATTTTTCCAGGGCGAAATACTCAAGCCTCGCCCCCAGACACTCCCCCGGCGCCTGATTGGCCCCCGAGCTTTACACGTTCCTAAACACTTCTGGATCACATGTGCTTGACGCGTGTTTACAAACATTGAATGAGGTCACATGGTACATGCGACCATTTAATGCGCATCGCTGGATACTGTTGCAGCGTCTCATAAGAGAGAACAAAAGCACCGGAACCCAAGCTTACATGAAACGATCTCTTATATCATGCCATCGTCAAAACACCATTGACCTCGTTTGTTTAATCTTATTCTAAGGAAAATTACCAATTGTAGCATTTTTCTTTCATAACTAACAAATCTTGCCAATTGCAAAGTAACTGCTGTTAATAGAAATATACTGAGAAAGATATCAGATTTATTAAAAGAAGCCCACGTGTTACAATCTCCCATGCTGCAAACACATTACTAAATATCAAATAAGAGCGCATACATATATTGTATTCCAAATTATTTGATTACTTTCTTTCTTGTTGTTAAACATTAGTGGAAGATGTTAAGAATAATTATTGCTTAATACTTACGCAATGTAACAAACATTTGTTTCACTTAATTTTTATGGCTCTTCTGTAATTCTGTGTTAATTATTATTGTACTTTTTATTTTCATGCAGCATCAATATTTTGGTAAATATTAGGTCAGGTAAATTTTAAAACTTCTATCATTAATTATGAAATAATTTTAGTACAAAATTAATACAAATAAGTTTTTGTACTAATTTTGCATGTTTAAAAAAAAAAAAAAAAAGTTTTTGCACAGATGGGAACATTCTAATTCCTGTAACAGTCTGTAATATTTAATATTCTGTAATATTTGTAACATTCCAGAACATTGTGGGACAGGTCATAAAAGAAAAAAATCATCCAACGTACACTTATGAAGTTTTGCACGACTCACTTTGGGTAACTGTTATGTTAAACAGTTGTTGTTAGCTCAGTATTATGCATGTAACGTACTTTTTATGCATGAGTAATAACAGATTAGCTTGTATAAGTTGTCAACATATTTAATTATTCATTTAAGTTTTCATGATCACTGTTAATGTTACACAAAAAGTAATGATTTTCATATTAGCGTGTCAAACTTCATAAAGAAAAAAGGCAAAACAAAACTTTTATACATTTTTTTTCACTGTTATTTTTTTCAGAATAGTTTTTGTATTATTAATTATTATTTTAGCTGTACAAATAATTCTTGCAAAATAAAAGTCTTAATGAAATCCACATGAAATTATAAATAAATTGTTAATCAGCCAATAAGTCAAGAACAGTCTTCAGTTTGATCATTTCAAGAAAGTGTTCATTATGCCAGCTAATTTTAAATATTCATTTTTTTTTATTTTACTTTTGGCATTAGAACTTTAGAAAACATGGGGGGGGGAATCACCTTTGCACCCCCAAATCATTTTTGTTGTTGTAAAAATGAAATCACATTTCAGATATTTTTCTTGATAGAGAGAAAACTTCACTAAGTGCATTCTGAGAAAGTGCCATCTCTATAACTTATTTGTGACTGTAAGGAAGGAGTTTATTGTTTTACCTCTATCTTTTGTTATTGTTTTAAGGCAGCATTTCATGATGAATTCTCTCAGTTCTCAGATTATTATTGTCCAATAACATTTTTTCCCATGCAAGAGCTCTTTATACACACTAGAGGGCACTGTTTACCCATAATGCTCTTCACTGAAGTCGTTGTTGAAGCTGTTAGCACTTACAAAGTGGAGTATTTAGGATTGTTTACATTTTGAAAATTAGCAACATAATCATTTTATTCCAAAAGCAATATGTCAACAAAGACATAATCAACAACTGATTAATTGTTGTTCTATATACTATAGACCTCAGCAGAGACAGAGGCACAGTGATTTACGGTATACAGTAGTGCACGTATGTGAGAAGGCAGCGGAGGGAAGTGTCTGGGAATAGAGCATGAAGTGTACATGTGTTGGTCATAAAACTGAGCAACAGGGGAGGGCATGTGTCTGAGTAAAACCACCAGTCATGTTCATTCTCATGGGGATTATATAGCTGACAGGTTTATCTGTGTGTGTGCGTGTGAAATGAATCAGTGTATCCTTATGCCTGGTTAGGGAGGTTGATTCATTCTTCTGGCGAGCAGAGATAGTTGTTCCTGTTAATGAAATATTCCTCTATACAAGTTGTTAAACTTTTTTCAGGTGGCACACAACCTAAACCTAAGGCAGTGTACCGATTAATGTAGCACCACAGTACAGTTATTTTTTTTAACGGAAATCAGTCTCTGAATGACATAGATTGTTGTCTCTGATTCTGTTTATTCATTAAACCCTTTCCTTGTTATTGCAGAAGAGTGTGATGTAGATCTGGTGTCACTGAGCGTGAACGTCTGAAGCTTGCAGCTGGGTCTGACTGAACATCTTTATTTAGCTCCATGGTATTTAGACTATTGGCATCTGTAAATGGTCTATAAATAAAAAGACTTAATGTTATGGCATGTATCTACACAGTATTTTTTTTTAAATAGTATGTATTTAATTTAATACCAAACTCATATACACATTTTAGAATAACAATAAAATCCTCCACATTTAGTTTGTATTTTATTCTCAAGAGCAACTGGAAAAAAGTTTATGCTCGCTTTATGCTTGGTTTTTTGAACATTATTGGTATTTTTTTCTAGCTGTTGGTAATCTGTCTGGTTTTCATTGGGTAAAATTGATTCTGAATGTTAATGATTTCTGTATTCCCCCTTCTTGACAGTGATTGGCTGGTTCATAGTTGGAGGGAAACATCAGCTCTGCCTTTATTTTGCCTTGGCAGTGCTGGTCTTTTTTTTTCCTGCAGTTGTTGAATTAATCTGGTGGTCAGAGACTCAACTTCTACATCCCTGCCTATATATAAGATATACAATACCATAGTACAAAATGTTCAACTGTGGGGCTCCACAGAGGGTTTAACACACTTCACTTGATCCCACGACCGTGTGAATCCGCTGAAATCTCATGCACGTAGCAAGCTTGATGTGGCCTAGGGGACATGACTTCTGCCTTACTAGTGTTTTCTTTGTAGTAGCCTCAGTAGATTTACTTGTTTACTTAACCATTTAAAGCCAAAGATTTACGTTATTTATGAATCCTAAGTGACTACATTTTTGTCAAAATGAAGTGATTTTGTTTTTAGGTGGCAAGTTATAATCTCTAGTCATATTTTTAATGAACTTGAAAATCAGCAAGATACTGTATTTCATGCATTTTATGTGTTTTATCTGGCCCAGATGGAATATGTGGACTTTTGCATGTCAATTTTGGGGATAAATCCTGTGATTTCGGTGGAATTCATTTAAATATAGTAAAATGTGACGCGATCAGAAGTTTATTCAGTTTTTCAAGATTTCTCAGAATTTCAAGATAATTACAGTAAAAACATACTATGGTAATCAAAGTTACTGATATTGTGTTCAAAAAAAGTATGAAAATTGTGTTTTATTCTCTAGCTGTTCAGAAATTGCTTCTCCACAGTAAATGAAATATGACAAACAAAACAATATAAGCACTCACTCATACACTTCCACATGCTAAACAAAATTTTTAAATCTTCATGTTTTTCTTCATCCAATCCCCCCCCCCCCCACTGAATAACTGAATGTCTAGATTACACACCAAACCAAAAAAGTATAAAACAAAATATACTTTGTATAAAAATATATGCAATTACAAAAACAGTAAAGGTAAAATGTGTCATTGATTTGTTGTAGGGGCTATTTTGTCTTTGTTTTTTTTTAAACGTGATGACGGCATTGATTCATCAGTCATTAAGATCAACATGCAAATGTGTTTAATGAGTGACGTCTGACACTCAAGATTTTTAGCAGTACTTATGTTACTTAAGCATTTTGCATATTAGTATGCATATTTTGCATAGTTCAGTTTCCAGGAACACGCTTACTGATTAAATGTATTCTGAATGCAAGAGTTGCTTAGATAAGAGCATCTGCCAAATGCAAAAAAAAAAATCATCATGAACATTACCAAAATGAATCAAATCAAGAGCAGCAAATGCACAATACTAACATAGGCGATTGAAAATGAGACTACATTTATGTCAGTGAAAGGCCAGGGTTGATAACCCCATTCTAGCTGATAAGAATCCTAAATTTAAGAACTGTGGAATGCAGACAATAGTAACTATTCTGACGTACCTGAAAATTTAAGGATAACGATTCACAATGAGGTTCAGTTTGTTAACATTCAATATCATGAACAACTTTGATATGAACAATTTTATAGCATTTAATAATCAAAGTTAATGTTAGTTTATAAATATGCCCTTGTTCATTAATGCATTTTTGTTCATAATACATTAATATTCATTTGTACAACTTGATATGTTAAAAAGGTATTGTGTGGTGTAGCCTATGTAGAAATTAGCGTTAGCATTAGAGATCGACCGATATATCGATTTACCGATATTTTTCCCGATATTTAAGCATTTTACCATAATCGGATATCGGTTTTGTAATATCGGATTCACCGATAAACGCGCCATCTTGTGGTTGTTTTGAGAATTGCGCGCAGGATCGCCATTGCAGCGCGTCTGAGGGGAGACAAGACAACAACAACGGCGTGCAGGTACTTGATTTGCTGTAGTTAGTAAACTTTATTTAACATAACAGCCATTAATGCACAAATTAGATGCATTACATAAATGCCTGATATGCAGTTTATGCAGCTTGGCTCTAAGAAATAGAGAGCAACTCACGGAGCCATGTAAAATAATTTGCCTGAATTAAATAATACGCAGCCATGAATGAGCACATGTTGTAAATAAAAGCGCTGAATTGAATTCTCTCTCTGTTGTCTATGCTCATCGTTAGTCTCGTGAAGTCGCAGTCACGTAGGCTAAAGGCCCGGGTAAGTTTCACTTTACGCGTTCTGTCCCGTCTCGCGCACAGCCGCGTCCGCGCAGCTTTCAAAGTATACTCGCCGCGGATGAGTGCGGACGGACGAGCTCGACACACTTAAATCCGTCAAGTCCTCTCCCAATAAGGACGTAACTTTGCATGAGTTAAACAATACAGCCATGAATCAGCGCATGTTGGAAATAAAAGCGCTGAATTAAATTCTCTCTCTGTTGTAGGCCTATATTTGCTCATCATTAGTCTCGTGAAGCCAGCGGTTGATGCTCAGGAAATGCTCCAGCACGGCCACCGCATGTAACTTTTAACAAGATTCACTTGTTTAAAACACCTTAAATTGTAGCAACATTTACTATATAACCATTATTTCGCTAATAAACATCTAAATAAATACAACTCTATGGAAATTAATTATTTATTATCTCCGCGAGCGATCGCAGTTATAAATAATTAATATTGTTATATTGTATAGTTCTTTGTAAATGCACATAAACCGCGCTGTCAGCAGGCATTTCATAATCTAGAAGGACAAAAACATTAATAATTCTGATATAACATTCCAGTTGAGAAATGCAATAAAATACGATGTATTTAAAAAAAAAAAGTTTGTTATATTCCAATATTCCAGAGAATATTATTCAGTGAATTAACATTATCCAGTGAATTATTCTTGACTCTATAGGCCTATTAAACAGCTTATAAACCTACTAAAACTGTAGTTTAAAATGAAGTTGATATGACTCCTGTCCTTTATTTATTTTCTCCATTTGAAAACATTAGACATTCTACATTTATTTTGCTTATTGTTAATATTACTGCTGTTGCTGCTGATGCTTTTTATAAATAAAATGTTTTTTATTGTTGTAATATGAAGATTAAATTTAACATGAAAGACTGCAAATTTTCAACACTTAAAAAAAAAAAGATGTCTGAAAAGAGGAAAAACCAAAGTGAAATATGTTCTAACTTCACTCAGTCATTTATTTACTTTATAACAGTAAATAAATATCGGTTATGCATATCGGTTATCGGGCACATAAACATGCAAATAATTGGTATCGGTATCGGTTATAAAAAAACAATATCGGTCGATCACTAATTAGCATAGATTAATAAATGCTGTAAAAGTATTGTTCATTGTTATTTTGTGATACCTACTGCATTAATGTTAACAAACATGCTATTAACCGGTACAATGTAGAGCAGCAGTTGTAGACTTGAGAATGCTTTTCCAGTATGAATACTGTACATACTTAAGATTTTGGCTCATCTAAACGTATAATACAAATCCTATTCATTATATGCAGTTTACAGATTCCTCAAGCATGGAAGATCTCCAGAGAATTTTTGCACTGGTGTCCAAACATATTTGAAATTGTAAATGTTTGTATATAATTGATGTGGTTTCTGAATTGTTATTCATCAGCTAACATTTCAGGCTCAACTGGAACAGATTTGGTTCTTTTATCTCTCGTGTTTACACAAAAGGCTGCCCAGCAATCAATCTTTTCTCGTTCTTTCATCATTGTTTTTCTCAGTATCATCTCTGTTGCAGACTTTATCACACCTAATGTTGTTGTGCATGATAACCCATGATGTTTGTCCACTCTTCATGTTGGTCAATGGATTGATGTCGACTCAGAGTCTCTTACATCGGAGTATCGGCCACTTGTGTCTGGGTGGCGGAGTGTCCATTGGTGGGGGGAGATTCTGGAGACTCTCCATTGATGATAGGCTTGTCCAAAGGCTCCTGTTGAGGCAGTGGAGCCACAGACAGCAGTGTGTTGCCTTGGTTCTCTTGATCCACTTGGAAGGAGTCCTCCGCCTTGATTGAGAAGAGACATTGGTTAGATATACTGAGCATTGATTCTACCTCAACCCTAATCATATTGATTCATTTGGAATGTGCACTGATTAGATGGTCACGCTTACCAGTCGTAGCCCTTTCGATTGTCCCCGATTAGTCTTTAGTAGGTATCCAGCAATTAGCAAAGCAGCAAGAAGCAAACCCGTTATCAGAAGAGAGATCAGGACAATTTTAGAGTGCTGATCCATTCGGGACACCGCCTCCTCTACTTCCACCTAGACACAGACCGATTCCAAAGCATGTTAGCTTTTTTGACCTGGAAGAAGTTGCATTTTGTTTTTTATAGCTTTGTGTCAGAATATTGTGGGAATTAAGTGGTGTGTTTGAAGAGTCATATAGTTTGTTAATCTGGTTTGTCAGCACTTATAATGAGTTACAGCCTTACTTCACCCTAACTTAACCCTAAACTAAACCGCATGGTAAAATATGCAGTGTTTCTATTTCAGAGGCCTAATAGGGTGTGTATTATTCATATGGACTAGAATCTGGGAGTAACGCTTTATTAAACCACTGCTATGCAAAATCCTGATGGCAGATGTACAGGCTTCCTCTTCCTTTTGTATATGTGCATTCTCTCTTTTTCACCCTGTACTGTATTACTTGACAAAGATTTTAGTGTTGCTGACCTTATCGGTGATGTTGTCATTGTTGAACTTCCCAGCCATTCCTTCAGGATCAGCTTCATGAGACAAAATATAAATAAATAAATAAAAATGAAATCTAAATAAAAATGACAGATTGTATTCAAATTGTTCCCAGTACCGGAATATTTAACATGCTCCCACATGATCCTCACTTACTGATATATATTTGTTTTTTGGCAATAAATTTAGTCGGTAGAGAGTTTTAAATACCAATTCAATCCCTGAATTTGAAGTAAGAAGTAGACTGTATGTAGAAGTTTTATAGTTTGAATTTGTATGTAAAAATGCATTTAAATTCATAAAAATTCAGTGCCAATTTTTAACTAGAATAAGATAAATATTGAGTATTGGCTTTAAAAATAAATTATTTTAGTTTATAAGATGGATGGATGGATGTTTGAAATGCCATCTATATACATTTGTATGCGTTTCATATTTAGATCATTTTAAATGTATATGTCTCCTCATATTTAATCAGTTAACCTTTGTTACTTTGTGGGGTGTGCCTATTTCAAGTCAAATTCACACTCATGAATTTGAATTAACTCATATTTGATCTATATTTGGTGATTTCATGATGACAGCAGTGTTTTTGTGGTACATTTTGTAATATTCAGCAAATATAAAACAAGCAAATATATAACAACAGGAAGATTATACAGACCTTCAATGCTGTCTCCATAAACAATGATCTCATCCGTGTTGTCTTTCTGATAGATTTCAAGTTTGCAGTCTTCACCACAGAGATGTTCTAGAACACTCTGTATCCTGACTTTAGTCTCTTCCTATTGGACGAAAGGGTTTTTGAATAAGTATAGGACACTTTAAATACAAATATGTCATTATTTTAACATGTAAACCTGAGGAAAAGAAAGCAGAGTGATGTGTTTTCTTCCCTTTCTTTCTCTCTCTATCTCTCATATTTCTTTCTTTCCTGGAATGTGGTGTACTATGACACCTGTATGTTCAGGTTTTCTCCCATAGCAACAGCCTCCCTTTCCACTCAATCACAGTTCTCCAAGGGAACATTGGCGAATAGAAGAATTCCCCAAAAAATATGCCGTTTTAATCATAATCCTTATGATTAACACTAAAATAATTTAAGGTAATTTATAAATGCTGAAATGTATTAAGGCATTTTAGCATGAGGTCAGAAGCTTTTTATGACAGTTTAACTTAAATAATTTTACTTCATTTACTAAAAAATTATTTATTTTTTTTTGTTAAAACAAGTGTCAAATTTGCTTAATTTTAGCTGAAATCATAAAGTTCGCTTTAGTCACATGTACACAAGTCATTCATGATGTGTGTTTTTTTTTTTCTGTTTTATTACTTGTAGTAGATACTTCATTCTATTGAGACTCTTTACTGGCTCTGAAACTAAACCTAGAGGCCCGACTGTGTATCTTGGCAGAGTTCCTGGCGTGAATGCCGAACTGCCGCCGCCCATAGTGTGTAATGGAATGCCATTGATGTGCAGGCCACAAGGCCTCTGTGACGGGTCCACCCAGTGAGACCTTAGCACATAGCATAACACACTTATTCGGGTCTCTAAAGAATGACTTATAAAAAGACTTCAACATATATAACGTATAATGTCATATAGCTGGCAAAAGGAAGACAGATCTAGCAGTCTCTCCATCGTTTTGTCTGTGACTGAAGGCTCTGTTTTTTTTATTGGGTGATTCTCATGGAAACATGTGCAGGTCATATTACACTCCAGACTTTTTTTTTTTTTTTGGTAATTTCCACTGTTATTAAAGGCAAATCTCATTACTATAATATAGTTTTTTTGTTGTTGTTGTTGTTGTTTTTTTTTTGGTATTCCATTGATGCAGTGCTTGTTTTTGTTTAAAACAACATGCAGTACATTAATGCAACAAATGCTACCATTATGTCTAAATGCTTTACAGTTTAAATATTAAATTTTTTTTTATATTATTGTAATTATATAATATTGTACAATTTAATAGATTTTATGGTAATTATGGTAGTATTTTTTGTTTCATTTTTAATAGTCAAGTGTTTTTACCTTGACAATGTGGGTGCATATAGGCTACTCGCAACCAAAGACTAGAATACCCAAGACGTTTCAATCGTATCGTTTTGAATGGGGAAAACATGCAACACTCAGTATGGCTGCTGTATTGAACGAAGCCCCGCCTTCTAGGTAAAAGAGCCAATCGCTAATTGGTAAAGTCAGCGTGTCACTGCAGCTGCCGTCAGATGTCCCGGTTGCTATAGAGACAGTCAGCGTTCTAGGACCGCGCAAGCGCACTGGCTGGTCTAGCCTGAACTATACGCGTTTTATAACACTATTTGAGCAAAATAAACAACATTTATGATACAGCTGTTGTCAGATTTCATTGGTGATTTCAAATATGAGATTTAATCATAGGCTTGGACGAACAGTTTTGGAGAATTCGATGTTTCCCCATTCAAAGAGATAGGAGCTGCACTTGCATGCCCAAGAGGTGTTTCAGAGATGGCCGCCGAGTTACATGACTTGCCACTTTGTCGCAACCTACTTGTTACTTTGATGAAAATTTTTAAGAACCAGTTTGAATACTACTGGTCTGTTTTGGTCTCTATAGTTTAAGTTTAACTAAAGTTTAGGTGAGTTTTCCAGCCCTTTCAAACTAGCCAGAATGGATCTAGATTCAGCACTGCTAATATTATATAATATTATTTCCCCAGATTCTACCCACTTATCACAGGATAAATCCAGACTTACACATGTGGAAGAGGCCTTTAGTTTCAGCAGCACATCATATTTGTATCGCACTGGTATTTTATCCACACAGACCACACTGCCCTGCAAAATAAACACAAATATAAGACCAGAAGTCTTAACCGTACATATAATCTGTGCATGGAGCTTGACAAATAATGAATTTATTTCAATATATGTTTATGCAGGTACAGTATGTAGTGTCCCCACCTTAGAAGTGACACTGTTTTTTTCGGTCTGATCTGGGGTCTGTGTGTCAGGTTGAGTTGGTTCAGTGGTCTCAGCTTGTGG
>JAFVLL020040970.1:20000-42500 GCA_021397915.2 Tor tambroides
GATTAAAGGAGTGATTCTATTTTAAAAGAGTGATCTCTTTCTGTCTTCGGTCATGTGTCAGAGCTCAGCATGATACACATGAAACCTAAAGTGAGACACGGAGTCAGATCACTGTCAGAATGATTTACTGCGCTCTAAGACATCCGTTCCATCCATTATAATGAAACAATTATTTAGCATTATTTGCATAATTCTCTTGAGCACCCAGCAAACTATTCTCAAGCTCACCACAGTCTAATTAATTCTAATCGATCCAATTTTGGCATTTTTCAAAGTTTTGGTAGTCAGCAAAAGAGATTTCCCATGTTTTTATTTTGCCTGTAAATTAAATAGCCATGAGAAGTAATAAGATAATATGATATGGTAGCATTCTCTCTTAAATGAATCTCTTCTGCTTGTATTATTATATTTATAAGTCAGGATAAAGCATATTTAACTGCATCCTGATGCTAGTATCTAGATTTTTCTGTGCTAAAGTTTCACAGGGAAAATCGCTAAGAATGAATTGGGTTTATTTACATGCGCTTCTTTGTTTTGACTAAAAGAGTTATGCAAATCGGTAATGGTGCAGACACTGCCAAAAATTAGCTCTGAATGCAATTTGCAGGTTTAAACCAGGTTTAAAAAAAAGTGTTAGTTTGTGGAGGCGTAACTGTTTAGTGAATTCGTCCCTAAGTGTTTTGTAAATTAGATTTATAAGCAGGATTATGTAGCTTACCAAAAATAATAGCCTACATTCAACTTCTGTGTAATACACTTTCCAATGTATGTGTAACTGGCTGATTTAGTGATTGGCTGACTGGCTGATTTAAACCTGGGAATATATAGGTACTAAAACAGTAAATTCTTTGTCATCAAAATTCTCAGTCACTTGCAGGACATTTTTATTAGCATCGCTAACTGAAGAAATGTATAATGTTTTTCTTGTCTACTGACATTCAAATTAACTAGCTAGGGTTTGCTGTGGATATTATCCTTATAAATGTTTTCATTATCCTTAAAATCCACGTGAAACTCTTCATTTGCTATTTGCATGTTTCCGAAAAAAAAAAAAAAAACCCAAATGTGGTTTAATATCTCTTTAATATGTCAGTTGTGTCTCCTTGCCAGCAATGAGATTAAATAAAGAGCAAATGGAGACTTTTACTTTCTTGTCTTGAGAGAAAGACCCCAGACATATCTCTTCTGAAGGTCTAGAGACATTAATAGCATCTCAAACTGTGGTCAGGTTTGCCATGAGTTTTCCTTATAACCTCTGAATATGAAAAATTAGTTTTTTTTTTTAAAGAATTTTACTGTATAGCAGCTTATATTCTAGCCGCATGCCAGCAATTGTTTCAATTATTTCTGTGTTTAAGACTTAGATTTACTGAGTAGTAAATTGTTCCTTTGGTTTCTTACGTTACAGATTAATTCATGCCAAGGGCTTTGTTTCCATCACCATGAGTTGAAGTCACCAGATTGGCACATTCAAGTCTTGTTTTCTCCTCCTCCTTTACTCCAGAATCCACCCTCCTGCTTCTCCGAGCCCCTTGTTCCTAGCATGACCTCACCTCAGCAGTATTTGCTCATTCACTCGCTCCCCCTGGGCTCCTACTAGCCTGATACGGCTTTGTTTATTTCCCTTCCTATTAATTGGTCAAACAGAGACAAATGTGTGTGGTATCAGGCATGTGTGTTTCTGTGGTATTGTTTATGGTTTAATTTAATTTAGAGGCACTTGCAAACAGAGCAACTGCACAAACATCCTAACCAACACTTTGCCTATGCTTTTTATTAGGTATATTTCATTTTATTAGGTATATTTCAGTGCAAAGAGATAACCCTAAACTGACTTATGGCTGGAATCATTTACTCTGCTTCACTTCCTTCTATCCTTCCTGTAATCTGACACATAGATGGGTTTTAAAGAAGTTTATCTTTCAGCAGTTCTCATAAAGCACAACCTGTGTTTTTTCGGAAAAAAAAATGCATATCAGTGACCTCTTTTGAACGGTATTACAAAAAACAGGAAAACATGGAAAAAATGGGTGTCACAGAATAACATGGTCTAGTTCCTTTCAAAACCATCCAAGTACTGGTGCTTTAAAGTGGCCAGAAACCAAAATTCTGATCTAAAAACTTACAAAGTAGCATCAATAACTTAATTGTCTCCATATAGCCAACTGTACCATATAGCATAGAGTCAAAAAGATCTAAGATCTAGATATTTTGTTTTCTTAATAAGAAGAGGGTTCCTGGACAAAAGAAGAGTGTGGAGGATAAAATTGAGATGGCATGCTAGCAATGAATTTCAATGCAATTTATAACACACTTGCCCATCACAGCTGTTGTCCTGTGATATAGAAAGTATATCTGGAGGTGACAGCAACTTAATATACAGTACACTTTGACTTTATTGTTGCTCTGTTACTTTTGGGCCCTTGTGCAGGGCTCATTGCATCTTTGGTCTTATTTTCAACACTACTATGACTTGTGTTTGGTAACTGATTGGTCAGTGAATTTCTTGTTGAATGACGTTGTTTTGTGTGTGTGTGTGTGTGTCTGTTTTTACATTGTATAATGAAAGCGATTGCTTAATTGTTATTTTATATTTGTAGGGCCGGTATTAGACATATTTTCTAGATATGATAATGCATTAATTAAAAGAACAGTAAAATAGCAACTTCTGATTATTGGTAGTTTTACGACAAAGTACTCTGAACTAAATCATGTAGAAACTACTTTAAAAAGCAGTAAAGACTTTGTCAACTACTGAACTATGTAGCGCCTTTGGAGCAGAGTAAATTAAACCATATCAGTAGCTCTGAATAACAGTGGCCTGTATAGAGGAAAGGCACAATAGAGCCCATTACTCAAAGAATCATATGAAAGCATGGCTCCAGTGTGCCAGAAGGGATATTAGTGACCCAGTTGTGGTGTGAAAAAAGATTTTGTGTTCACATGAGAACAAGAACAAGCTTTTTCCCCCCTTATTTTTGATATGGTGGTACAAATTTAATGCATCTCAAAACATACCATAGAACTGATAGCATCAGGGTCACAGGGAATGAGGTAAGGGTGGGACAAAACCTCATAATGAGCCAAATTAAAGGGATAGTTATCCCAAAAATGAAGACTGTGTCATTTACTCCTCACTACGTCATTCCTAACCTGTATGACCTCCTTCTATGGAACACAAAGAAGAAATTTTGTCCATTCAGTGTAAGTCAGTGGGTTCCAGTATCTAGGCCTCAAAATTCCAAAAAAAAGAGAGGAATTTTGCATGGCACTGATTACATTTCCCTTCTTCCAAACTTGTTTGTTTGCAGGTGAAAAGTTGACGTCAATAATTGTCCACACAAACATAAACACGTGTAGGCCAATTCAATCAGGCACTTGCACCAGCACCACCCCCAACATTACAAATGAGCCTCTTACAACCGTAGGGAACATTTCGGTAACACTTTATTTTAAGGTGTCATAATACATAGCAATTACCTAATTAAGTACTTAGTAGTTTGCTGTCTCCCGACCCTGCCTGTATGACCATGTTCTTGAATAAAGCTTTGCATATGGATCCGCACGTCTCACGTCTCATCAGCCCCGTAACAAATATGCTGATTTAATTCTCACAATACATTTCTTATTGTTCTCAGTGCTTAGAACAGTTGCGCTACTAAATATTATTGTGGATGTAAAAAAAAAAAAAATTTTTTATAAGATTTATAACATTTTAATAAGCATTTAATATTTGAAATAGAAATATTTTGTAACAATGTCTTTACTCTCTCTTTTGATCAGTTTAATGTATCCTTGCTGAATTAAAAAAAAAAAAAAGGAAAAAAAAAAAAAAGGAATATACACACTCTAAAAAATGCTGGGTAAAATATGGACAAACCCAGCGATTGGGTTGTTTTCAACCAACGGTTGGGTTAAATGTTTAACCCAAGCATTTTTTAGAGTATGTATGTGTGTGTGTGTATGTGTGTATATATATATATTATATAAACCCTAACCCTAGATTAATAAAAGCTGTTTTGTTCATTGTTAGGTCATGATATCCTACTGTTAGAAAAAGTTAGAAAATGTAACTTTTTATTTGACGGTAGATCATCATCTTATCACATTTTCTCTCTCTCTCTCTCTGAGGTTTAGAAAACAATGATGGTATGATGGTTTTGCAGTGCTCGACTAAATGATGCCTGGTCGTTTGCTGCTACACTGAGCGTTCCCTTAGGGATGCTGGAATTTGAGACTCAAACAATCCAGTTAAAGGGAAGGAGGAATGTAAGTTTAGACCGCCTTCTCTCTCTCTCTCTCTCTCTCTCTCTCTGTAACAGCATGCCCCCTGACCTCTGACCCCTCAGCCCCTTCTTCCTCGAGTGTGGGGCCCACATTGTCTCCACCCATAGAGAGGGCAGCAAACATATGGAGGAAAGAGTTGTGTTTCTAATCAGACACTCCTTGAGCAGCCCAACCCCTTCACTCTTTGCCAAAGCATCATTATCAGCAGAGCTTGTACCCCTTTAAGCTACAATGCGGAGTTATGGGACCTAAGCCAATGAGAGTGAAAGCTGTTCTTGGTTGTCAGGAGTATGCAAGGGAATGCATGCATTGCCCTAAACATGACTTGGAAAATAAACATACTTTACTTTAGTATTTTGACACCTTAATTGATGAAGCAATAGATCTGAAATAAGACATTGATATTTCCTTATGTTAATGCATGGTTGAGTGTATTTTTATGTGACTAAATATCACTTTATGCATAGACTTATAATAGTTAATAGAAATATTTTTACTTATTTTCTTTACTTAAATTGTATTGGTTGCTTTAAAAAGTAATTTTTTATACTTAATATTTAGAACTAGGACGTCAACAAATATTTGCTTGTATGTAGCCATATTTGAGCAAATTTTTGACCAAATCTACAGAATTTAACAAGACACAAAATTGTGAGTTATTTCTAAGTTACTGTTTCATAAAAAATGATATATATTTATGTTTTAATCTAAACCTTACTAAAGCTTAAAGTAAGGAAAACAACAATTACAAACTTAAATTTAAGTCTAAAACATATTTAATGCAATTTTGCTTCTCAAATAAGCTTAGATATTTTACTGGGAAATGTTAATAATAAATAAATATAAATTCATAAAATAATTCTGCACCACTGTATCTTCTATTTGCGGTTTCCCCCATGCAGCTCGTGTAATGTAAACATGAGTGTTTTTTTCTGTCTCTGACTGAATCTGAAATATGTATTACATCATACGGTCCACAACTTTTGCCTCCCAGGGTCTTCTAAACACCTGGATGCTTCATAGTCCACCAAATTAACAAAATCCTCTTTGTGCCTAATGGAATAACAACAGATGGACTCTTTAATTCACATACAGACGCACACACGGCCACCTGGTGATATAATATATGCACAGATACACTGTGTGGGAGAGAGCGAATCAATTGATCCCAAGCCATTAACTTGAGAGTGAACTCATCAACTTTATTTACAGCGTATTGCTGTGATGCAAAGGGGTGTGGTAGCTTCGCAGACAGCGAACTAGCAGAGCGGAGTGGAGAAATGCATGCATTATAGCAAGCTCTGAAACTTTTGCACTGAAGTTTTATTTTTAATAGTTACTAAAAGTTAGGAGTAGATAAGCAAAATGTTAATGTATAATACGCTTCTCCCATAAAGCTGCACAACATCTTGAGTAATACAAAGCTGGATCCAAACATCTGCAGGAGAACAAAAGTGAAGTAAATTGTACTCACCTTGAAATAAGACAGCAAAGAGACAGATTAAGGACGCAACATTTGATGCTTTCTGGCATTTTCTCTGAGTGGCCATCCTGAGCGAACGGTCCTGCAGCATGTGGTGTGACTGTGTGTGAGAGTGGGTGAGGTTTGGGTTTGTTTCACTGTGAGTGTCACACAAGGGATAAAGCCAATGCCTGGGCTCTTATAGATTCGTGCATGGCCCTTCCCCCTCTCTCTTTCACTCGCTGCCACTCTCTACTACTTCAGCCGTTCCACTCTATTCTATTCTTTTCTTCATTCCCCTGAGCTGTGTTGTAATTATGGAGTATAGTGTCTGTATCCAAAGTAGCTCAAATTGCACATTTTTAGTCTTTTGAAGTGAAGATGATTAAGACAAAATAGAGATTTATCCATCGACTTGCAGTGATGCTATTCTGAGAACTCATATTGTTAAAAAAAAAAAACCCATAATATTATAGCTATCCTGTAACAAAGGAACAAAACGTGTGGATATTTTGTACGTTGGTGTGTGTTTGACCATTGTAAATGTGCATAAATCTGTGTAAAACACTGGAAAAAACTGAATGTAAACATTTGTATTTTAGAACTCCCATTCCTCAACTTAAATCTGAAAGTGGATGATAAATGGCTTCTTTGTCCTATTTCAAATAAGAATAGTGTTTTAGGCAGCATTCCAGCACCAGGTCCACAGAATGAAATGTGTTGTTGCAGTTTCTAGTGTTATGTTAATGCATACTTTCCAGACTCAACAAAGTGCCTCAAGTAATAATAAACACATAATAAATCAATTTAGGACATTTTGTGCTTATAACAATGTTAATATGTGTTTAAGGTTTTATTGTGTATGCAAGAATACGTAGCTACATTTTACGCAAGCATTACTTGTTGTCATTGTTTTACGGGCTGTTTTCATTTAGGTAAAGAAACTCGGACACAGTGCTGCCCCCTGCTGTTTAAAATTTCACAATTATCCATTTAGGGTATTAGAGTAGGAGACCAGCTCTGAAAACAACCTAAATTTGCAAATGAAAACTATATATATATATATATTACATACTGAAATGTGTGATCAGGTTATGATCACAATTATGTTTTACTGACTTAAATATTAATTTGCAATACCTAATACCTCTAACACATCAGAGTGTACTTTGTTCATGGAAAGCGCCATATTGCATGTTCATCTTGCTCTTATGATTACTCCTTTTGGATAAACTTCATAGAATTGTAGATTCCATCTCTGGCTATTGAGGCTGGATTTAATTAGATGTTTGCAAAAGAGATGAATGACAATGTGATTCTGGAATGCTGTGTTCAGGAAGTCATATTTCAAAGGGGTGGTGTGAAAGTATGTATTGTTCCGTGGGCCTGGCACTGTTTTCTTGCTTGGATGATGCTAAAGTTTAAGTACTGGTACACAGCAAAGTCATCTAATCAAAACCAAATTGGTGTTGGGGAAAAAGTATGTCGTGAAGTGTGCAGATGAAGTGAAGCAGGCAACTGCTTTGATTGAGTGGAATTTTAAGGAGCTTGAAGCGACAAACAAATGTTCCTTGGATAAGTCTTTCGGAGGAAGTACCTTTTAAGATGTCTGTGATCAGAGATTGATTGTGCTTAATTTGAGAAGAGTAGTGCTGAGTAGACTTTGATGTGGAGAATTTTTCATGTTTATCCCAAAATGAAAATACTGTTGTCATTTACTCACCCTCATGTTGTTTCAAACCAGTATGACTGTCTCCTGTGGAAGACAAAAGACTGATCAGAATAAACTGAAACTCTTCTTTCATACGATGAAAGTAGATGGACTACATCTACAGCATGTATGGACTACTGTGGTTTAGAAATGAAAATTAAAAATTAAAACTACATGAAGGTGAGTAAATAATAACAGAGCTGTCTTTTTGGGTGAACTATTACTTAAGAAGTGGTTGAAAGTTTGTCTGGGATGCTGGTGCCTCAAATCCCTGAAGGGTGATGCTGTCTGTCCATCGCTTTAGTGAGAGCAGGTTTGACTGGCACTGTTATGCCCTTGGGTGAAGTACTTAAAAGTTTCTCTAGTGTGACTCCAGTGTTGGCAAACAGATTACTGCAAGTCACTTTGGATCTTACTGACAAATCTTGGTTTTTAATAATTGAACGTTTCTAAAATTAAAACTTGTTGCTATGTCTCACCAAATTATAAAATTGCTTTCGGTTAATCATTTGGGTGTGACTAAAACCACCATTTTAGCTCCGTTAAAGCAACTGTATGTAGTTTTGTGTATTTTTGCGACTTCACTGTCGTAATTACATTGGATAGCGGTACACTTGCATTTGTTGATGTAGTAAAGCATGCCGCCCTTTTCTCTGAATTTCATAACCATTTACTAAAAATACTCAGAAGCCATTCGCCTTTTCGAGGTAAAAACATATACATACAGTTGTTTTAATAGCAATATTGATTATATTAATTTCTATGTAAACACCACCATTCAAAAATATAGGGTTGGTAAGATTAAAAAAAAAAAAAAATTTATGTTTTGTCCCTTATGATCACCAAAGCTGCATTTATGATCAAACATGCAGTAAAAACAGTAATATTGTAAAATACTGCATAAAAATTTAACTAATATTATAAAATAAAATTTTATAACAATTAGCTAATAACTGTTTTCTATTTTAATATATTTTAAGATGTAATTTATTCTTGTGGTGGCAGAAAATTCAAAACATTGATTTGAAATAGAAATCTTTTGTAACGTTGTAAGTCTTAACTGACCCTAAATTTTGAACTGATCTAGTTTTGTCTTTTCCATTGCAAGAACATACAACATATTGGCTGCATGATTTAATCATGGCTATTTTAAAGTATAGCTCTCAGTTCAAATTACTGGTGCATCTGTTATTTACACAAACCATGCAAATATAATATTTTACCACTAAATGTCCCAGGTCTTGTGGTAACATCTTGCTGATTGTGGCATAACATCATTACTGGAAGTACAGCAGGGGATGTAAGAACGTACATGAGGATGTCCTGCATTTGTACTTATGAAAACAAAGAGACTATAATGGATTTCATGTATTACAGCCCATAGGAATTCAGTCACCATGGGAACTTCTGAAGAGAGTGAGGTTATCCACGATTAGCTGTCTTATCCTGAAGCATGTCAGAATGTGTGTGTGAAGCACAGATCGTGAGCCTGTAAGCAATGTTACCAAAATATTTACAGTTACAGTGCAATATGGAGGCCACTGCCCTAGAGAAACAAACTCGGGTCTGTGTGATTAGAGGTTACATAGTACAGCAGTGGGACCAATTTAATGCATATTCTTGGTCCTGTTGTGAATAATTCATCAGTGCATGATATTTAAGAGGATAAAATGTTGTCCTTTTTAATCCTAAAAAGTGTAATAACTTGCCCTAACTATGAAATGATTTAATGCACAATTGTCACAATTCACTGAATTCTGTATGGATCAAATTAAGCCATCCTAAATTGTTGAATATCTGATTTACTCTGAAATACAACACAGTTTTGCATGCAGAAATGGATTGTAAACAGTGTTCCATGTTGATTTTAAATTGGCAAAAACACAGGATAAGGCAAGATTTAATAGATTGAAAATATGGAAATGCTAACAATTATTAACTGAGAGGATTTTATTTTATTTTAAGTAAACTAAAATGTATGAACTTCTACTTGCTCATTATGCTTGCTTATTACCTGCTTATATCTACTACAAAGGGTTATGATTAAAAAAAAATTTGTTTACGCAAAATTAAAGATATACATCAGCTTTCCCTTTCATCGATAAGGCCTTCTGAATGAGAGGAAATCTCAGGATATTCATGAACATTCTGGAGCAATTGGGTAATGTTCACTACTCATTATTTCTCATCCCAGGCACTCTATGTAGATTTTATCAACATTGACTGCCTTAATGGTACTTCCTTAGGAAGCATAACAACAAGGAAATTGCTGTTAAAAGTTGTGTAAGAGTCTTGTATTAGCCCAAATGGAGAAAATGTCAGAGGAACACATTGCTTGCTTTGAGAGTGATTGTTATAGAACTGGCAGCTCAATTCAGTTGCTTATCTGCACCGTTGCAGTTATAACTCAGGGACACTGCAGCAATTATAGCTCTAGTGTGGTGTAAGCAAAAATAAAACTGTCTTATGTACCCATGCCTTAGATTCTTTTGTATATGACTTTGCTGAACCTGTTCAGAACAGATCTGCAAGCTTGTTCTGTGGGTGTTTGTATCGTACTGTGTATGCAAGTAAGATAGACTCCTCTGTGGTGAAATGTGAAAAAATGGAGGATGAATTCATCAGTATTGAATGTTCCAAGGACATAATTGGTGAGCAGTAATGATCAGGGACGGGGGGACACGCCTGGTCTATCATTTCACTGAAACGCCATGAAAGACAGATGTTCCGCTTCACAGCATATAGTCAGACAGAACTACTCTCCTGTGTAACATTTAAGGTGATCTCAATGTTGTCAGAATCTGTAAGTTGAAGGAATTACTTCTTTGCCATTGTCTCTTCATGATAAAGGACATCTGTTATAGATCTATATTATTGTTTATTTTTATTTATATATATATATATATATATATATATATATATATACAGTAAAAAAATCTGTAAAAATAAGGCACAATATATTGTATTAAAAATGAAGGAATTTTCCATATTTATTTATTTATTTATTTATTTATTTTTTAGGTGTTTTGCCTATATTTTGAATTTTGCACTTTTTTGCACATTGCTTTGTGCGTTAGGAAATGTCCGTAAAATGACAATAATATAATTTTATTATTAAAATTATACGATAATATCCTGGCAGAGAATTTACAGTAGTTTTTTTTTTAATTAGTGTGTGTGTGTGTGTGTGTGTATATATGTGTATATATATGATAATGAAAGGCTAAATTAGTTTAGTTTTTCATGCAAAAATATTAAGTAATATTAAAAGTGGTCCTCAGGAAAAAAAGTCATAAAAACATATATTATGATCCATAACATATACATATTATGATTATGATACTGTGTAATCTCAGCATCTCAATCTGTTGTGTGATAAGCAGAGTCATTTAGTTGTTTCTCCATGGCCTGGGGAGTTGCTATTTGTGTCATTTTAGATTTTTTTTTTTTTTTTTTTTTTTTTTGATGTGTGGTCCACACCATCTGTTGTATCCAAATGATATGACTAACATAATACACTGGAAGCAAATGAACTGTGGACATCATGACTAGCAGCATTACAACAAACCCGCAGCATACATTTTGGCGAAAGTACCTACACCTCATGTTTCTGTGCTGTTTGCAAACGGGTGTTCTCTGGAGCATAAAAATACAATTACTGAAGATTGTTTATCATTGAGCGCTATGTTATTACGAGAAGCTTGGGCAGTCATAATGGAGATTGGTGGCAGAATTTTAAGATAAAACTCACAGGTTGAAAGCTATGCAACTATTGACTTTCCTTCAAGAATAATGCTAAATTACAGATTTCAATACTCATTATATATATTGTTTTCACTGATTATGGCCAAAGAGTAAACTGTTATCTTACTACCAGCAGTGTTGCTGCACAGGATGATGGGAAAGTAACTAAAAATCATTGTTATGCTGTTGGTTTTAATGTAGTCACCCAATGAACGTGAGACTGAATTTAATACCACTATGGATCTGAGTAACAATCTGAATGTCTTTAAATGATTATTGATGGTGGTCTGCTGTATGGCTAAGGCTACAGTATGCACTTTCTAGCTGTTATCTAACTGATGCACCACATCAAGGGTTATGTGTAGTCACAAATAACAGTAGAAAACCTTTGGAGCTGGTCACATTTTCAGGCCTGTAGTTCACCCTGAGTTATTTAATGGAGTCATTTCCTACAGCCACCGTACTGCACTTTGCTCTTTTTTTTTTGTCAGTTAATGGTGCAGGAGTAGTTTGTTAAAGTATACACTTTTGCAATAGACACTGTTCAGATGCTGTGCCACTTAACTCAAGGTGTTTGAATTTTACTTTAGGATGTAAGTGATCAATTACTTCAGTATTACTAGCAATGATAGGCTTTTTTTTTTTTTACATTAGACTGATGTCACTAAATTGCAAGATGATTATCATGCTGGCAAGTCATTTTTTCATCAATAATATTAAAGATTTGCCATGTGTAATATGTGTGTGCGTGCTAGAGAAAGAAATAGCTGAAACTGATTTGCACGAACCAATCTGGCCTAGCCTCATCCTTCCTTTCTCTAGCATGTGCCATTTGTTTTATTTATCCCCTCCTAGTGGGCCTGGTGATGTATAGGTTAACATAACATTAGCAAGGGACATTTAAATGTCAGTTAATAATTGTAGTCGACAATGAGCTCCGCTAAGTGTGAATTATTCTCTCTGAAGGGTCCTCACTATGATCCATCTTCTGGCTGTATATCTTTCTGTGCTGCCTGTCAAATATGCCCCTAAATCCAAGACTTATTTAAATGTCACAAAAAATTTAAGTCCACTGAACATCGTCAAGTCTGGATATTTCTTTTATTTTAGTTCTACTTGGAGCATGTTGGAAAACAAAATATAACTGTATTTAATCTTTCCTTATCTGTTTTTCTTCTTTCCCTCCTTCTGCTGCTTTGTCTTCGGGGCTTTGTTTTGCAGTTGGTGCAAAGTGTACGGTTTAAAATAGATACTGTGAAAATGGTAAGAAAATCTTTTAAGTTTTATAGGAAGACTTTGTGAAATATAAAGCCTTCCTCTCATGAATGCGGGAAAGTGTTGGGCCCTTAGCGCACATCATGTCTTTTTTTGGATGTCATTTTCTGACTGGAGCTTGTCAAGCTACTCATTATTTAAAGTAGATCAACTGCATTTTTCAAAAACAACAATCTTTATCAGGCTGATGGCATTTGAAAACATCAATTCACTCTAAATACCATCAATACCACCAATAAATTACAAAACAGCATAATTTACACAGCTGAATTGATAACCATGGATATGGATGGACCATAACAGGATTTAATGATAGATAGATTTATCTACACTTTATGTGTGTGTGTATGTGTATAAGAAAGAAGAGTATATAGGGGTGTGTGTGTGTGTAAGAAAGAAGAGTATATAGGGAAAGCAATGATCCAAAAGCACTAGCTCTGTACTAAAAGTGGTCGTGTTGCCAAGATGAGCAGAGACTCTGGCAGCACTGTAATTTGCCACCTTGAGGAGTTTATCAGTAACACGCTGGCCAATGTTCCTACAGTGGCTTGGCAGCTTGGCTTCTGAGCAGCAAAACTGCTTGGCTAGACACCAAAGAGGCATGGGCTCTGTCCGACAGGGACAAAACGCTGCTGCAGGACTATACTAAATCTAGCTCTGTTTGTGATACTTCAGTACTGATGATTTTTTTAGAATGCTTAGGAGGAATAGACAGTAGAATGGAAGATACTGCATGCAATTTATAAGCCACCACCCACCAAGATTATTGGTGACACATCTTCACATTCACTTTGTTTTTTTTGTTTTTTTTTTCAGTTTTGTGTGTATATAAATGTGTGTGTGTGTGTGTGTGTGTGTATTACACACACATACCATGCATTTATTTATTTATTTGTGAAAAAATAAAAGGGAGAACTGATGCTTGCCATTAGGTAGGTGTAAATGGCAGTAAAAAATGACTGTTGGCCATAAGTAAGCATTTCTCTCCGCTAGGGGGTGATATTGTACCATTTAAGAAGTGCACTTATTTCTGCGATTTCCCAAAACGCCAATAAAGCTCAGAATTTTTGGATAGTATAAAACCTAATTGGAGAATTAGCATTGACTGCGTCTGGTAATAAACTGTCTAAGCTTACTCCTATAGAACATTCAGTTATAGCTGAATGGGACAGGAGGTAATGCCAAATGGCCTCAGTAAAACATTTATACAAATCCACAGAATTAAATGCAGATGCAAGGAGCAATAAAGTGAGAAGAATGAGCAAGAAGATTATTTATAATAAGAAATATACTGTATATTACTGTAAAAAAATCTAAATCTGATCTGAATATAATTTTTGTCACACCAGAAAAGAATAGGCTCTATGTCCTCCTCTGTGTCCACTGATGTAGTTCGACTTTTAAAAATGACTTTACATGAGTTTCAATGAATAAATTTGAATAAAAAATTGTCAGCGAACAACTGATACATAGTACTTGTGAAGGGGGTTTAACCTAAAATGTCATTCTGCCTTTTTAAGAATAACATGAGAAACAAGCTGTATAGGTTACACTAGGAAGATACCAGTATATTGTGCACACTACATTAGTCATTTTGTTATCATAATCCCCAGGGGAAATGGTTTGGAAGACACTGAAGTTGGAGACATGTATGTGAATAAATTAGAATTAAGAATTCATAATGAAATATCCTGAGAGAACGCTCAAATACAACACTACCATCCAAATGTAGATGTTGCCTACCTTTTATTAAAGCCCAGATTTGTACTGACGTGCTTTGTGACTAAATGTGTCCTCAAAAACAGAAACGCATAAATGGGTATATTTAGCATTCCAAAAAAGTGTCCTTCGGGACATTGTTTTTTTTAAATCCTCTTTTGCTCACTGCACTGTTATCAATGCCCTGAATCTTTATGCTTTATATTTTACATCTTGCATGTACAAAAAGATGTACAATTGTCTCCAGGACATTTACACTGCTTTTAAAAGCGTATTCAACTAATTTCCTTTCCAAAGTGAAGAATACAGTAGATAAAAAAAGCAATCCTAATAGGATCAAACAAGACTGGTTTAAAAAAAAAAAAATCTAATAAAATCCTACTGGATAAACTGTGCTTTTTTTCTTCTCAACATTGTTTATTCAGTAGTATCTCATTTGGTTCTTTAGTTTTTTAAAAAATTTTATTTAAAAATGGTAAAATAGCAACTATGATTACCGTTATTTTACTGTAAAAAAATCACAGTGACAGTATTTATAGGCATTACAGAATTCTTTGTATATCTTGTATAATTGTATATATTGTTAATATACCAACCTTTTTGGGCTGAAATATATTTGTTGTCTTTCAGGGAATTATGGGAATGTTAATTTCCCCATAAATTATTAATTAATTAAAAAAATCAACAAATCATTACTGTGTGAGATATACACATTGTCTTGTTAAATATATATTTTTAAATACATTATAAGGTAATTCAAACTTTTTAATTCTAAAAAGCATTTTTACACAGTACTCGTTACCATAAAATCTTTGTAGTAATTTATTTACATTTATTTGCATTTCATGTAAATGCCATTTATTGACTTGGAAATATAAATCTTTACCATATATTGTGAGGTAACGTACCGTTAACTATAATTTATAATTTGTCCTGTAGCATTTTAAATTACATTTTTGCACTTGTATCTCATCAAGATTGCTTAATTGTGAATAAAATTGTTAGAATTCCTGCATGATTTTTCTTGTAGGAATTTCCTGTAGCCTTTATTAAAAACATCCTTATGTGCTTTTATGTCCGTGCATATGCAGATATATTTATTAAAGAGATCAATCGGTTTTTGTAAGCTACACGAAAGCTCTTTCATCAGTCAGTATATTTTCTGCGTTGTGAGAGTGTGTATGTGTGTGTGATCAAATAGAGTGGGCTATGTGGGCGTTGAACGCACTGCTTCGACTGAAGAGCACTGCCTACATCTCAGCACGGCTCTGCTCTCCAGTTATGCTCAGTGCAGTACTATCTCTTCAGGTATGAGCTCCTAACACAAGACGAACAATATTTGCCAATACTGAATGAATGGACACGGAGACTTGGAGAAATGGAAAGTACTTCGGCTCCGAGAGCGTTTCTGGACCACTTTCACTGGACAGCGCAACAGCTTTTCCCACTTGGTATCGCGCTTTGGGAGATTGGCGTGTGATTTCCGTACGTGGGGAATGGAGTTAGTCGTATTGGGGGCCATCGTACATCAAGTGATTAACGAGATACCCAAAAAATCTGCAGTCGACTGTGTTTAGGTGATCATACTGGAGGTGTTTGGCAACAGCGGCGGCAGACAGAAGAAGGTAAGTGCATGGAAATGGGTCAACTTTGAACATCTCTCACGGATTCCTTGCGGGGAAAGCGTCGCTCGATTCATTTCGTCGATGTTGATTTGTTGATATCGTAGCGATATTTCTTGGTTTCCACGTAATAATAGTGGTAGGCACGATGTTGTGAGACATTTAGAAGAGAATGGCTTCAACATATATATATTGACCAGTAGTGCGGCACTTTGGTGAATCAGACTTTTCTGTGATCATATGGCGTTTTTCTGCATTGCTCTGTGAATATAGCAGTGGGAAGTTCTGCCCATCACTTTGTTCTAAACAACAGGTTTTACTGTTGTGCTTCAACGCCTCTTTGAGTGAATGCATTTCACTGATTCATATGCTAATCACCTGCCAGGATTGAATGTTTTTATTATGGTTTACTGGGGAAAAATTGTTTACAGGTTGGATAGGTGGGCTTCCTCCTAATGAGAATATTTTAATGGAGAATAATATTTCAGTCTGTTTGACATGAATCATTTGGTCACTTGCTGCTACAGAAGTGAGATATTAGAAGATGGGTCAATGACATAAGCATGTACGAGATAAGGAGGAGAAATCTTTTAAAAATGACAAGTTCATGATGTTATTATAATAATATTTAATATATATGCATTTTTAAACATTATTTGAGCTAAACATACACTTTTTTTTACATTTAATGTTTGTTTTTTTTTTAATAGTTTTCTTGTCACATGACAACAAAATGGCTGCATGATGGCTAGCCATGCTGAATTTAATTTGGGGATGAGATTTTTATATATATATATATATATATATATATATATATATATATATATCTATAGAATATATATATATATATATATATATATTTGTATGTATATGTATACATGTATATATGTATGTGTGTGTTATACACACACAAACACATTTTCATATTTCATATAAAAAAGGATCTCCATGCAGTTATACCACCTAAACATTTTTTACTTTAAGCACCACAAATAAAGATTAAAATAACATGAATTGAGAATTTATTTTAGAATTTTTTTTTTTTTTTTGTATGGTTTGCATTGTAATGTATCATTTTATGGTTTAATGGATGCATCATGTTATTGACCCAGATATAGCCTGTGGAGGTCTGGAGGAAGCGAAGAGTTTTATCAGCCTTGCAGATGTCAAACCTTGAGGCCATCTGGACCAAATGGGCTAGTTCAGAAAGCATATTAGATGGGTTTGTATAAACTTCTCCACATGCTTTAATACCGTTAATGAATGTTTTGGCATTAATGATAGTTTTCTCTATCTAAATATGTCTGTAATTGGCACTAGAATTTGCCAGAGACAAGTTAAATTAAACACCTGTAAAAATAATGAGTTGGGAGATGTCAGTCAGAAGGCTGCACAGAAGTCTGGATAACTTTGTACCACATTACCGCATGGCATTGTCAGATCTAATGAGTCAACTATGTAATACAAAAGCATACACCTACATGATGTGCTATAACAATGTGTGATGGAGTGCAGTGACTTTTGTAGTATGGAGAGGCTGTCGCAGCAATGACTCACTCCCTGGGTCTTTGTGAGAGCGCTGCGATCCCATTGATCATAAAGCGCAGAGTACTGCATTTCCCTGTTTTGCTACTGCAAAAAGAGTTTTCTGTGACCACTGGTTGGACAACAGCGAAGCTGCTGTTAGAGCTGGGGCGTATGATGAAGCATGTCTCTCGAGTGTGCATGATCAAGTCCGGCGCTTGATCGCTGCCAGACTTCATTAGTCAGAAAGCTTTAAAGCAATGGAAAGAGCTTTGCTTGAGAGCTAAGGTCACAGCGTTTCAGGCTCCGCCAAGACAAAGCTCTATTACCACAGTGAATGAGCTAATGAACTTTTCCATCAAGACGATAGGGAAGTCAGGAAAACTGGTGCGGTGCCAACTTGTAAACTTTTGGCCTGTGACAAATTTTGTACTTCTCTCTGGCCACTCGATGACATCAATTGATGAAGTGTACGTTTGCGCTCCTTATGAGTCTGATCACGCACCGCCATATAAGTTCTGCGCAGTAGAAAAAGAAACAACACTAGATTTTATACATTATTCATAGTTTTTCTTAGGACTCGTGCTCTGTAAATGGCATTTGACCCTGAGTTTTCCTCCGGGTTGAGAGTCTGTATCGGTTAACGTTGCTTACCTCCATTGAGAGCGGCGGACAACACAAGCAGACTGAATAAACTAAATAAGTCATAATGCTCGTCCTTCACCTGTTGTCACCCTTCTGGTCTATAGGCAAGGAATTTATATAAGGCAAATGTGTTTTGAATGATCTGTTTATGTCAATGTTTGTCATTATTTGCAGCCGAATATAGTTACCAACTGCTGACAGATGGCCAAAAGCTGCTTGTTAGCACCTAAATAACCCTATTAACAGTTTCCGTTTTCTAAAGTCCTTGTATTGGGAGCAATTGGTGGCATTTCTGTGGTGTGAAATAGACTGGCAGAGACCCATAAAGCTTCACTCTTATTTGAGTTTACTTTTGAGTGATGGTGATGAGCTGAAACCGATAATGACACTGCAATTAGATTCAGATTAAATGTAATTCAGATTGACCACTGATGTTGGAGGTTTGGCACAACACAACCAGAAATGATTATAATGATGCTTCTTTTTGGATTGGAACTCTTACTTGATGAAGAAATAGAGGATTTTGCATTTCATGTGAAATGATAATGAGTATATTTTTAACGTTGCTGAGGGTGGTTAATGGCAGGCCTACTTTATTCTGATGCACCAGTCAGGGCATCATACTGTGATGTGATATGATGTGGGAATTCAGTCTTTGCATTATCACTGTTGCTATGAATGTTGTATTTTTAAATCTGTTGCCTGCTGTTCAGGGCCGGAGCATTGAGTATCACAGTTCGGATGGGGGGAAATGTGACATGCATGTGGATAAGATTATTGTAATGTCTTGTTTCAGCTTCTGTGCGTGTGTTAAAGTCGCTATCGCTGGCTGGCGAATAAACGTTCCTCTTTAAGATCAAAAAGCGTTGCTTGAGGAAGTTCGACTGATATCGCAACTTAATTACTTAAACCAACTGACTAAGCATAAAAACACATTCTGACTCAATTTAGTCCTGTGTCAGAGGCTCCTGCTTATGGATTTTCTGCCCACATTATCTGATGACACCCTCTGGCACAGAGGGCTAGAAGAGGAGACAGTGTATTGAGTGTAGTGTGATAGCCTATACCAGATCATCGCCTACATCTGTTTTTCACATCAGTACAGTTCAGAGTGGCATGACTTTATCAGATGCAGACTCTCCCTCTCCTTTTCCTGTGCTATCTCTGGCCTCTATTTCTTGCCCTCGCCTTCACAGGCCGGGTAAATTGCAGTGCCTGATGCAGACTTGTGACTTGGAAGAATTTAAATTAAGATCATTACCCAAATATTAACAAGCCTTGCATATTTAAAGCGATGTAAGCTGCGGCATGACAGCTCAAGTCAGAAGTGTATTAGCGGTGAAGATTCACAGCAAAATTTGCTGTCAGAAAAAATATAAATAATCAAAATAGTGCGATTTATGGGTTATTAAAATCTAAATTTACCCTCGTAACACGTGTTTCTGGTCTTATTGGGCATGATTTACCAGCGCACATTTTACCAAGGAAAATAATGTGTCTTTCGTAATCTTTAATTTACATTAATTCATTTAGCAGATGTTTTTATCTAATATGACTTACAAATGAGGAATACAACGATTTGTCTTAAGGAGGCAATACTACAAGAAGTGTTAGCAATAGCAGTTTCAAACATTGTCCAGAACAGTAAATGCTAGTAGAAAAAGGAGGGATATAGGAATAGTGAAGACAGAGAAAAAGAAGTGTTTTTTTTGTTTTTTTTTTATAAAGTCGGCAGGATGCATTTAAGTATGGAAACCCATTTCTGCCAAAGAATATAAAAATAAAAAGTTTTTGACTTTTAAAAAAAATATATATTTTTTTACTTTTATCCCACAATTTGGACTTTTTTTCTTGCAATTCTGACTTTATATCTCACAGTTCTTACTTTTTTTTCTCAGAATTGTGAACATCTTGTTTATATCTGTCAATTCTCTGTTTATATCTCATAATTCTGAGTTTATATCTCGCAATTCTGTGTTTACAGTATGTCTCGTAATTCTAAGTTGACGTCTTGCAATTCTGAAATTTTCTCTCAAGTTTCAGTTGTTTCTTGAAAATGGTCAGGGATTTGGCTGTTTGGATATAGGAAGGTCAAGCCACCAGTGAGGAACAGTGAAAGGAAATATTCTGGAAATTGAATGTGCTAATTAAAATAACTTTTTTTGCATTTCTGTAACTACTCAAATGGGCTATTGGTTAATGTTAACTGATATCCAAATACGTAGCTATTAAGGCATTATTTTTTTTCTCCATCCTGGTATGAATTGTTCACTACAGTCTAATAAGTTCCCCATAGATAACATCAAGTCCCATCCCACGTATATTTTGTTTCAAATATCCTGTTTCACTCGTGAATATGTGACATTATGGACACAAAATAGGTTTGCGAATGAATGCCTTTTCATATTGAGTTTAAGGCAAGCAATTTTCTTCTCAGTCAGATTCATCTTGGTGTAATGATATTTAGGTACTTTTACTCAACAACAAGACCTAAATATTCATTAAGAAGGAGATCTTTGCAGCCCATTTAAATAGAAAATATTCACTGCTTGGGTATATGATTGTGTAAGTGTGTAATGAGACATATTAGGTCATATTGAGTGTCTTCATTCCAGACCATCTGCTTTAGGAGACCCTGGCCAACTGCTTGAAGACTGGGGGGAGCACAGCACTAGCGTCAGCGCCGTCGCTGACAGTGCTTCTCAATCCACAGCATACACAGCAAAAAACGTTCCTATGTGCTCTATTACCACAAATGGGCCGTGTAGTGTTTTGGGTAAGAGGATCTGTGGCACAAGATCGTACCCCCCAGAGGAACTCAATGGACTGTATGAAACAGAGAACTCAGTAGTCTGCCTCGCGCTCTGCATCGGTTCATTTCAGAGCGATGGTTGCAGGGTATTGTCCACCTCTTTGGTGAGAGCCAACTCATTAGGCCGCTTCTGCATGGGGGTCGGGATGCAAGGCACGTGCGTCGCTTCAGAAGCGTTCCTCTTTTTTCTCAAATTTTCTTTTAAATTGTCTTTGTTTGCTCAACTGAGCTTGATTTAGGACTTGCTTGAAAAGCAAAAAAAGATATTTTTGGTACCCACAGTGATAAATGATGTGTAAATGGTCATTAGTCATTTGGCAGAACAGTGAGTTATGAAAAAAATAATGACGGGCAAATTAAGAAGAGGCAATAAATCATATGCTACACTTTAAATATCTGAAATTGTCTGCATAGGAATAGTATCTGTATAATTAAAATGTTTTATAAATGTCAAATGCGTATTGAAACAAATGAATGTGAACATGTACAGTGGCTCCAAATGGTTTTAGGGTTTAATAAAATTAAAGTGAAGAAAAGTAAAATGAAGACAAACTAGATTCTGTATTGTTTCTGCATGGATCACTAAAGGTCACTTTGGTCATGTGACCTTTTGTACAAAAAAAGTTTCTTCCAGATTCCTTCCGCATTATCTTTGTAACCTTTTCAAATCATGCTGGACTTAGGTTCTGCTGTTTTTAAATGAATATTTCACCAAAAAATGAAAAAAAATGCTGAAAATATTCTTACCTTCCACCCATCCAAGAGGTAGATAGTTTTGTTTTCTCATCAGAACAGATTTTGAGAAATGTAGCATTAAATTACTTGCTCACTAATGGATCCTCTGCAGTGAATGGGTGCCGTCAGAATGAAAGTCCAAACTGCTGGAAAAAAAACCCCCATCACAATACCTCTCATCAGAATCCACCAACATATTTGTTTAGAACCGTTTTGGACTGTTTTCACTTGTAAACTGTGCATATTTCTTTCCTGATTCAGACAAGACAATTTTTTTTAATGATGGATTAGTTTCTAACAAACATGCAGCTTTTCACTTCACAAGATGTACTGTGTCATGTGGATTACTTGTGGACTATTGTAATGTTTTTATCAGCTGTTTGGACTCTTATTCTGACAGCACCTTCACTGCAGAGGATTCACTGTTGTGCAAGTGATGTTATGCTAAATTTGTTCAGACGAAGAAACAACTCTTGTACATTTTGGATGGCTTCAGAGTGAATTTTCAGCAGATATTCATTTTTGGGTGAACTTTTCCTTTAAAGTAAAAGGTGGGCATAATAAACATTAAGATATTTATAAAGACATTCTGAAAATCAAGTTAAATGCTCATTTTTACCTTCAATTCTGCTCATAATACAATTGGATTTCATGATAAAAGATTGCAAAAGATAGGAATTACTCAGTCAATAGCAGTTTTTTTACAACAATTTATCATCATCTGTTTGACTGTATGCTGTAATTTTGCCTCTGGAGTGAAACTCACCATTAACCCACCTGAGGAGTTTCTGTGCTGTTGTATTGATCTTTGCCCTTGCTACCCACATAGCACGAATTACCCTGAGCAAAGATCTCTATTAGCCCAGCCCACATGAATTCAGCAGCATGATTTCAACTGCATTCTGCATATTCCTTCAAGCAACAGCGCAAAGTCCTGCCGAGACTTTGTGTCCCCTACGTCACG
>JAFVLL020040970.1:47500-60993 GCA_021397915.2 Tor tambroides
ACTTAGACAGACAGACAGACAGATAGATAGATACACTGAACAAAATTATAAACGCAACAATTCTGTTTTTGCCCCCATTTTTCATGAGCTGAACTCAAAGATCTAAGACTTTTTCTTTGTACACAAAATGCCTATTTCTCTCAAATATTGTACACAAATCTGTCTAAATCTGTGTTAGTGAGCACTTCTCCTTTGCCGAGATAATCCATCCACCTCACAGGTGTGGCATATCAAGATGCTGATTAGACAGCATGATTATTGCACGGGTGTGCCTTAGGCTGGCCACAATAAAAGGCCACTCTAAAATGTGCAGCTGTATTGGGGGGGGGTCCGAAAACCAGTCAGTATCTGGTGTGACCACCATTTGCCATCTCCTTCGCATAGAGTTGATCAGGTTGTTGATTGTAGGCCTGTGGAATGTGTTGGTCCACTCCTCTTCAATGGCTGTGCCAAGGCTGGATATTGGCAGGAACTGGAACACACTGTCGTATACGCCGATCCAGAGCATCCCAAACATGCTCAATGGGTGACACGTCCAGTGAGTATGCTCGCCATGCAAGAACTGGGATGTTTTCAGCTTCCAGGAATTGTGTACAGATCCTTGCAACATGGGGCCGTGCATTATCATGCTGTAACATGAGATGATAGTCGTGGATGAATGGCACAACAATGGGCCTCAGGATCTCATCACGGTATCTCTGTGCATTCAAAACGCCAATCAATAAAATGCGCCTGTGTTCGTTGTCCATAACATACGCCTGCCCATACCATAACCCCACCGCCACCATGGGCCACTCGATCCACAACGTTGACATCAGCAAACCGCTCACCCACACGATGCCATACACGCTGTCTGCCATCTGCCCTGTACAGTGAAAACCGGGATTCATCCGTGAAGAGAACACCTCTCCAAAGTGCCAGACGCCATCGAATGTGAGCATTTGCCCACTCAAGTCGGTTACGACAACAAACTGCAGTCAGGTCGAGACCCCGATGAGGACGACAAGCATGCAGATGAGCTTCCCTGAGACAGTTTGTGCAGAAATTCTTTGGTTATGCAAACCGATTGTTGCAGCAGCTGTCCAGGTGGCTGATCTCAGACGATCTTGGAGGTGAAGATGCTGGATGTGGAGGTCCTGGGCTGGTGTGGTTACACGTTGTCTGCGGTTGTGAGGCCGGTTGGATGTACTGCCAAATTCTCTGAAACGCCTCTGGAGATGGCTTATGGTAGAGAAATGAACATTCAATTCACGGGCAACAGCTCTGGTGGACATTCCTGTAGTCAGTATGCCAATTGCACGCTCCCTCAAAACTTGAGACATCTGTGGCATTGTGCTGTGTGATAAAACTGCACATTTTAGAGTGGCCTTAGAGTGGCCTTTTATTGTGGCTAGCCTAAGGCACACCTGTGCAATAATCATGCTGTCTAATCAGCATCTTGATATGCCACACCTGTGAGGTGGATGGATTATCTCGTCAAAGGAGAAGTGCTCACTAACACATATTTAGACAGATTTGTGAACAATATTTGAGAGAAATAGGCCTTTTGTGTACATAGAAAAAGTCTTAGATCTTTGAGTTCAGCTCATGAAAAATGGGGCAAAAACAAAAGTGTTGCATTTATAATTTTGTTCAGTGTAGATAGATAGATAGATCAAAAGAATCAAATCAGTAAAATGTCTTAATTATTCCAGTGTAAGTGATTTATTAAGGATTATGTATATATAAATGCATTAAAGCAATACAAGGAAAAAATATGTTAAATAACTATGTATTTATATATTGTATAAATGTTTCTGCTTAAAGTGTCATATAAACATAGTGTATATGTAAATTAATTTAGATTTATATTGTTACTTAACATTAGGTTTTGCAGAGCAAGTATAAAAATTAGACAAATTGTTGCTGTGCAGTACATCATTCAGAGACATGTTTTATTTTGTGTCAGATTAAATATCATGTCTACCTAAGATCTACTGGGATTCTTCCAAGGAAAGTGAATGAAGATACAGTATGTTTCAGATTGGTATGTATCTGAAGACATTACTGGATTAGCTAACCTGCTGGAGACCACACATGGCTCAGCAACACAGTGCTGTTAACGATTTGTGTGCTCTCATTCTCGAGCACTGCAGTACATGGAGATGGCTATTGCATCCATGGGGCGTCATCCTATCACTGCATATATTACTCAGTTCTTGCTTTGTTTATCAGTGTTCCTGCAGAAGCACAGCTTCAGGGGCTGTTCTCTGATCTTTTCCTGGCCCAAGAAGTACGTCAGACCTGTGTTGAGGGAGTCATGGCGCTGTAGGTGAGCCCAGGATGAGCGTAATGCTCTCACCTCCAGTGCATTCTGCAGGCGTCCAGCTAGAGCTTGTTATAGTGTTTCCATTGGATTTACTGAATGTGTCATCACACCTTCCTTACAAAAGCAAGCACTATATGACTATTTCACTCTTGCAGCCAGGCCTCGGTCCACACGGTATGAGAATATATGAAACATAAGGACACATAAGAAAGGAAAAACTCAAGGGGAGACGTCAAAACCCTTTTCGTTACTTACAATACATTTACACTCTTTCAGTCACAAATAGAAGGAACCAGAAGAATACAGATTACCTGAGGAGCCGCACAACCAAAAGCAATAAAACAGAAAGAGATAAATCTGAGAGAATTTCAAAATCCTTATAAACAAAAAATACACACGCTGTTCCCTCACTACCTATCTAACAAAACTCAGGAGGAAACACCCAAAAGGAAAAGAAATGCTACCAGACTACTTACCAGAGTCATTTTATGCGGAGTATTATATACTGGATATAATTTAGCATTAGCAGTAATATTGTTATGCATTATTACAATGACTCACTTAAGCTAAAAATATAATGTTATATATAGTATATACTATGTTCTAAAAATACTATATATATATATATATATATATATATACATACACACACACACACACACAGGTGCATCTCAAAAAATTAGAATGTTGTGAAAAACTTCATTTTTTTGTAACTTATTTCAAAAAGTGAAACTTTCATATATTCTAGATTCATTACATGTAAAGTAAAACATTTCAAATGTTTTTTTGTTTTAACTGATGATTAGAGCTTACAGCTCATTAAAGTAAAAAATCTAGTGTCTCAAAATATTAGAATATTTCCTAAGATCAATCAAAAAAAGGATTTGCAAACCAAAAAAGTTCAAGTTCTTTAAAGTATGTTCATTTATGCACTCAATACTCAATTTATGCACCTTGGTTGGGGCTTCTTTAGCACAAATTCCAGCATCAGTGAGGTGTTGCATGGAAGAGATCAGCCTGTGGCACTGCTGAGGCACTATTGAGCCTTCAGTTCGTCTGTATTGTTGAATAGACTGTTTCTCATCTTTCTCTTGAAAATATCCCATAGATTCCATATGGGGTTCAGGTCAGGCATGTTGGCACAATCAAGCACAGTAATATCATGGTCAGCAAACCACTTGGAAGTGGTTTTGGCACTGTGGGCAAGTGCTAAAGTCCTGCTGGAAAAGGAAATCAGCATCTCCATAAAGCTTGTCAGCAGATGGAAGCATAAAGTGCTCCAAAATCTCCTGGTAGACGGCTGCATTGACTTTGGACTTGATAAAACACAATGGACCAACACCAGCAGACGTCACAGCACCCCAAATCATTAATGACTTCGGAGACTTCACACTGGACTTCAAGCAGCTGGGATTCTGTGCCTCTCCAGGCTTCCTTCAGACTCCAGACCTTGATTTCTTAATGAAATGCAAAATTTATTTTATCTGAAAAGAGGACTTTGGAGCACTACGCAACAGTCCAGTTCTTTTTTTCCTTAGCCCAAGTAAGATGCTTCTGACGTTGTTTCTGTTTCAGAAGGGTCTTGGTAGCCCTTTTCCTGAAGACGTCTGAGCGTGGTGACTCTTCATGCACTGACTCCAGCTTCAGTCCACTCCTTGTGAAGCTCTCCCAAGTGTTTGAATCGGCTTTGCTTGACAGTATTCTCAAGCTTGCGGTCATCCCTGTTGCTTGTGCACCTTTTCCTACCCAATTTCTTCCTTCCAGTCAACTTTGCATTTAATATGCTTTGATACAGCACTCTGTGAACAGCCACTCCTTTCAGTAATGACCTTCTGTGACTTAACCTCTTTGTGGAGGGTGTCAATGATTGTCTTCTGGACCATTGCCAAATCAGCAGTCTTCCCCATTATTGTGGTTTAAAAGAACAAGAGATACCCGAAATTTATATTGTAGGGATGGTCATTTAATGATACTCAAATATAAATATTCTAATATTTTGAGATACTGGATTTTGACTTTCATGAGCTGTAAGCTCTAATCATCAAAATTAAAACAAACAAAAATTTTTTTTGAAATGTTTTACTTTACATGTAATGAATCTAAAATGTATATGAAAGTTTCACTTTTTGAAATAAGTTACAAAAAAATGTTTTTCACATTTTATATATATATATAATATATATATACAGTTGAAGTCAAAAATTTACATACACCTTGCAGAATCTGCAAAATGTTAATTATTTTACCAAAATAAGAGGGATCATACAAAATGCATGTTATTTTTTTAGTACTGACCTGAATAAGATATTTCACACAAAAGACGTTTACATATAGTCCACAAGAGAAAATAATAGTTGAATTAATAAAAAGGACCCCATTCAAAAGTTTACATATACTTTACTCTTAATACTGTGTTGTTACCTGAATGATCCACAGCTGTTTTGTTTTATTTTTTTTTTAGTGATAGTTGTTCATGATTCCCTTCAGAAAAATCCTTCAGGTCCCACAAATTCCGTGGTTTTTCAGCATTTGTGTATTTGAACCCTTTAACCAGCAATGTCTGTGTGATTATAAGATCCATCTTTTCACACTGAAGACTCATATGCAACTATTACAGAAGGTTCAAAAGCTCACTGATGCTCCAGAAGGAAAAACGATGCATTAAGAGCCAGGGGTGTAAACTTTTGAACAATGAAGATGTGTACATTTTTTCTTATTTTGCCTATTTTCCCCGGGCGCCGCAGCATTGGCTGCCCACTGCTCCGGGTGTGTGTTCACTACTGTGTGCATGCACTTGGATGGGTTAAATGCAGAGCACAAATTCCAAGTATGGGTCACGATACTTGGCCACACACCACTTCCCTTTCCCTTAAATATCTTTTTTTTTTTTTTTTTTTTTTTAATTTAGTACTGCCCTTCAGAAGCTACAGAAGATAATTACATGTTTCCCAGAAGACAAAATAAGTGAAATTTACCCTGATCTTCAAATTCAAAAATTCTTAATGCATTGTGTCAATCAAAAAAATGTATGCGTATATATCATTTGAAATGTATTAGATATGAAATATCACTATTAAATGTTGAAGATTAATGTATTATATATAAATAATACGTATAGAATATGTTTTAATAAGCAAATATATATATTGAATGTTGCTGGTCATCATTAATTAATTAATATGATGGCAGCATTTTATTTTATACATATTTAGCTTAATGCTACTGTTCATCATCATGATATTTTGAGCTAGTAAATGATGGTGTTTTCTAGTTTCATTAGCATTTTTGTGTTTTCTAATCTAATCTTTTTTTAATGCTGTCATTCTAATTGAGATCCCTGTTGTTTTTGTGCCAGATAAATACTCTGATTGAACGTAAGTGTTATGACCCTGCTTGTATATATTTATACATCAGGATAAACAAATGACAATGTGTATCTTTAATGTGATCAATCTGTAAAGCACATGCTGACTTTTTTCCAAGAGATCCTGGTTGTCATTCGCTGATCCTCATCTATCCATAAAAACAATCAGTGTCATAACACTACCCACATGGATTACAGTAAAACAGTAAATACATGCTTTACTCCTGGCCATTTTTAAAGCATGTATGGTTCAAGCTCATTTCTGTTAAAGACAATGCACTCTGAAATAAAGAAACGCACTTGATAAAATGTAAATCAGAGCCAACAAATAGGAAAATCCTAAAGTAGTTTACCATGTTAATGCATTTTTGTCATATTTCAGAACATGGCTTACTCATTTGGTATTCAGCTCCTCCAGCTGCATGCTATCTGACAGTGATAATGGTAAAATGGCAAATTCCCCAAGGATATTAGCTAGACATGCGCGCACACACACACACACACATACACACACACACATACACAAACATATATTGGGGGAGAGGCAGTAAAATGAGTGATGTTTGAAAGCTTATGGCTGTGCAATGTGGGTGTTTTCTCTTTGTCTTTCCCACGGGGGATGCTCTTGTTGTGTTGCGGGGGTAGCTTCAGCTCTTAGATGATTGAAAAGCACCATCTTAGGCCATAAAAAACCCGCTCTTTCACTTTCCCTCCCGTCAGGATATGCATACCAGTGGCTTGCCAGTGTCTTTGGCTTCTGAGCCGTCGTGTGTACAGAGTCACTGTCTTGATTCCCTTTTGGAAGAGCTAAAAATGGCTACAGGCACTTTGCTTCCTCCTGCTCTGAGGAAGCCTTTCACATTTGTCGCTGACAAACGGATTTGGCGGCACTTGTTGCACAATGGAAAAAAAAAACACAATATGATGGATAGCGTGCCAGAGATATCCAGGCATAAACACTCAGCAAGATTCCAAACAAGGTTGACCACTGACTGTGTTAACTATGTGCTGTGAAACATCGGTAAGGCGGCAGTCTGACGCCTCTCGCATATGCAATTTATAACTATTACTTGGGCAAATGTCAGGGAAACACTCGAGCTCATTGTGTTAGATAACCATGTGAATGAAATCATTGTGCCATGGCTTCAGTGCAAAGTGAGACTATCTACGTACACTTATTCTTGTATTTGAAGCAATATACTGTAAGTAATGTTATTGTATTTCTGAAGTATTTTAAAAGTAAATTATGTAATTTCTGTACCACAAACTATTACTTAAACAGGTATTGCTCAAACAGCATTATGTGAGCTAGTTGGATGCCTGCGCTTTTGTGCCTGTCAGCCTGCAATGGGTTCTCAAAGTGAGAGTTCAGGGTTTGGCTGGTTAATATGACCCCATTAGCCCCTGGTGGTGGATGCTGTAACTACACCATCTGCTTCCCATAGGCCTTTTCCTTTATTCTGACTTAATAGATTTATTTGTCAAACTACATGGGGTAAGTTGTCACAATAGAACCAGAATAGTTTTACAGCTATATTTAAAGAGTAAAACGAATTCACTGAACTGCAAATATTTAAAAGGTAACAGAAATTTATCAAACCATTGTTTTGGACAAAAAGTATTATTATAAATAAATTATATAAATTAACTTTGCCACCTTGGAACTATAAGGTTCTATCTACATTCTGAGTGGTTTTGAGATATTGAACTTCAGTTTTTGCACTCCATATACTTTGTAGATAGAACCTTTTTGTTTTCAAAATAAAAAGTCCCAAATAAGTTCACAGAATAAGAACCTGAGAATAGCTCAATTTTGACAAAAATGTCAGAACCTTAGAATTTCAAGGTGATGACTTATATAAATTGAACTTAAATTTTATTTTTGAAATAAATTTCAAATTAAAATTGAAAAACGTTTTACAAATTCCCCCATCTGATATCTACAGAGAACAATTCAGTAGCTGACACTTGTATAAATCAATGTTATTTTACTATTATATACTATTGTAGTATTTATTGCTATTTAGAATTTTTATATTTTCAGGTTTAATTTTAATTTTAGTTTTAATAATTTTTATGTGCTTTTGTCATTTTTATTAGATTTGTTTGTTTTTTTCTATATAGCTTTGATTTCTTCTTCTTCTTTTTTGTAATTTTAGAACTTCAATTAAAAAATTATTTTAGTTACTTTCCAAGGCAATATTTTTAAATAAAATATTAAATATAAATATTACATGGAAAACTTCAAATAAGTTTTTAATGTAATATTTATATTTAGTATTTTAATGCAGCTTTATTTCAATTACTGAAAACAATTACCACAAATTGCAATTATTAATTTTTAAATTGTAAAAATTATTTTTTTAAGTTTGTTAACAATAACAAACACTCATATAAATGTCATTGTTTTTAATGTGTTCATTTATTTATCCAACAGCTATAGATCAATGTTGCTTCTGAAATTTTAGTTTGAAGGACCAAATTTATGAAAATTGTCCTAATTTAAGGGATTTTGTGTTCGAAACCAATATGCAAAATCACTGTTAGAGAAAAAACCTTTTGATCTCAGAACCTCAGATATAGCTATGACAACAGTCCTCTATAGCTAATATTGTATTGTAGTAGATGTTTCACCAGTGCCTGATTGTTTTTGGAGGGCTCTTAAAAGCATGAAGTCGAGTTACATTTTTCCTGTCACAGCTGAGGATGGCCACTAGTGAAGGGCTTGGAACTGCATGTGTTCGCTCTTTTGGTGCCATCAGGCAATCATGATGTCAGCTTCATATCAAATTTCATCCTTTCATAACTGCTGTTGAAATCAAAGGAAATGGTAACGGATAGCTTTTCTCCAGGTATTATAGATGTCCTGAGCTCAAACACACAGATTGCAATGCCATGTGGTTGTACTAGTGGCACAAAAATGCCACACTTAACCTTTAAATAATACTAAATGAGAGTCGAGTTTATGGAGAGTATGAGATCTTTTCTGAGAGCTTAGCTACACCTACACGGTCACATGCTGTTATCAGAAAATTGATTCAGTCAAACAATATTTCTCTGTTTGGGTTTGTTTGCATCTTGTAGCTGATTATCTTGGTGCCTGGGAGAAACAAGATAGAAATTCTGCTCTAACCAAGTTGCATCACGCTTGTGGATTACATTGTGCATATACTGCACAAATACAAAGAGGCTGTCAGTGGAAGTTCTGCATCAGCTTTCTGAGAGTACAATGAAAAAGGGAAAAAAATACAACATGGAAAGAAAATTCATCTTTCTATTCAGGTCAGTGGGAAATGTGTCATGGATGTCATTTAATTTAAAAAAGAGCCACATTTGCCTGCGTTTAGCATTCACAGGGGTTTTTGCATTGTTCTCTTCTTCTTTTTCTTTTTTTCTGAGCATGTGCTTTTGTCCGCTTTGGATATTTCTGGCTCTTGCAGAAACTGAAATGAACTGGACGCCAAAAAGTTGCAGTGGGTGGCATTTTCTTTATCTCACTTTTCCAGATAATAAGAGCTGTAGAATACAGTTCACAGGTTTTAGGGTGGCGAGCAGAGCAGCAACATTCATGCTTCGTGAATCTGCTAGTCACTTACTTTTGAATTTATCTGTGAGTGTTTTTTAAGCACTTTTTAAGAGCTTCTTCTATAGTTAAGTTGTAAAACATCTTCAAATTCAGGGGCGCCATGCACCCATTTTTTTTCTCAAGGCGCCAACAGTGGGAGTTTTGGCTCACTTAGGTGCCCTAGGCGAGATAAGTCATCATTAAAAACACTTTTTAACACTTTAGTATGTCTCTTTTTAAGATTAAGATGTCTTGGTATCAGTTTTATTAGCTTTGCAAGGGAGTTGTATATGGTAAGAGCAGGTTTGATGTAACTTCTTTCGTGTTCACTAGGAAAAAATTCACACTATGTAGGACTTAAATACGAATTCTGCTCGCATAAGAGTTGGTAGACGATGACTGAAGAAAATGCAAATGACAGCAGTGTTGTGAAAGGTACTCAGTTGAAACACATTCAGAAAATGTATGCTTTCTGCCTGTGAATTTTAGACAAACATGTCTTACTTAGAATAACCATTCAACTTAAAGGAATAGTTCACCCAAAAATGAACATTAGCTGAAAACTTACTCATCCTTGGGCCATCCAAGATGTAGAAGAGGTTATTTCCACATCAGAACAGATTTGAAGAAATCCACACAACTCCAGTCCATCAAATAATGTCTATTGAAGTGAAAAGTTGTGCGTTTGTGATAAATATATCCATCATGAAGGCATTTTAACTTTAAACTGTCACTTCTGGCCAAAATACCAGTCCATAATCTACAGTCATGCTTCCTCCAGTGAAAAAGTCCATCCCCTGTTGTCCTCTCACATCAAAATCCACCAAAACATTTGACTGTTTTCATATAAACAGTGTTTGATCTGTGCATATTTCTCTTCTAATTCTTCTGAACAAGAGAACTTGTTCACTGGAGAAAGCAATATTATGGATAGAGGACTCGTGATGGATTTGTTTCTTATAAATGCAAAGCTTTTCGCTTTACAAGATTCGCTTCATAATTGATGGACTAGAGTTGTATAGATTATTTGTGGATTATTGTGATGTTTTGATCAGCTGTTTGGACTCTCATTCTGACGGCACCCATTCACTGCAGAGGATCATTGGTGAGCAAGTATTCTCCTAATCTGCTCTGATAAAGAAAAAAATAATCTACATCTTGGTTGGCCTGTGGGTGAGTAAATTTTCAGCAAATTTTAATTTTTGGAGTGAACTATTTCTTTAATTTCAAATATGCATATACATTTCTTTTGAAAGTTGCATTTAAAATCCACTTGGTTAATAAATCTGAATGAGTGTGACACTTTTGTTTAAATTCATAACTAAAATAAGCTAATTATGCCTCTTGGATGATTCTAGAAATAACTGTACACTTTAGTAATCCTGTCCAGTTGCTTTCAACAGAATTTGAATATAACCTAGGCTGGTGTTGGCATGTTTAGAACCGTAGATCTGTCCTGAACTCAGCAGCATTATTTTAAAACCCTCATGCTTTTTTTAGGATCTGAGCCACAATAGACAATACAATAGCAGAGCAGCAACTGTGAGCAGTTGAGAGCCTGCGGGCAGGAAACGCTGCAAGTAACTACAGTAAAGAGTAGCACAAGGTCAGGAGATGTCAGCTTATCAGCACTGTTCATTCACAGTATCATGGTCCACTGACAGTAAAAGTTAGGTCAAAATTGCAGAAATTGCAGTGTTGAACTAACCATTTAAACCTACAGTGGCCTCCAAAAGTTCACTTTTTGGACACCTAAGTTTTACTTAAAAATTGCAACAAAATATCAAACCAAGCAGCAACTGTAAGCACATGCAGCTAGAGCTATTGTCAGACATTTGTGCAGTTATTTTTAACCAGCTGGTCTCAAGGTGAATTTCAGTTCCCCACAGGTTCATACTATTTAGATGACTTAGCAGTGTAATCACAGGTACAGGTAATGACATGAACTCTGAATATGACTCACATTTGAATCTTTTTTTAAACAATATTTTCTTTTTGAACACTAATTATTTATTATTTGAAACCTATCCGTATAAAACCTGTCATGAAATAATAGTCTAAAATCTTTTTTAATGAAATAGTTTGTTTTATGTTTTGTCATATTTTATACATCAGGCTTTTATGGCTCATATAGTATGATAGGAGAATATGGAGTTCACACTCAAGGACGAAAAAAAAACCCATACATTTTATTCAAAGGCCCCCAAAAACATGCAATTTGGTGCAGATGTTATTATTTATATGGCCAAAAAGTAAGATGAAATTCTGATAACTTGTAAACCAATGAGATTTTTGTAACAATATAAAAGACTGCTTACATAATATGAATATAAATATCAGTTGTCATTCTCTCTCCCAATAATTTTTAAAATGATTATTAATATATTTAAATGCTCAGTTTTATCAAATGTATGTACTTGTGCGTAATTGCTGGAAGCATATTTTATAGGGTTTAAAGTTTTAAGTTTTATAGGTTTTATTTTATTTTATTTTATAATTAATTAACACTTGGGTTGATACTTTATATCTTATAAAATGACTTTCAAACTGTACATTTTCAAGTGAAGTTTAAAGGTCCAAATGGAGGCCACTGTACTTTCCTAGAATTTTTATTGGTTTTTCTGCAACATTTAATAATTAAAGCTGCGGTCATGCTAGGCTTTAAGCATGCAAAATGACTTGGACCCTGCAATGCTGTAAATCATGTAGCTTGCAAGTGTCTTCTTTAAATTGAGACCACAGATTAATCTGTCATGTTTTTTGTTGTTTTGTTTTGTTTTTGTTTTTTGTTTTGTTTGAAAGAAAAAATCCTGTCCAAAGAGTCAGTGTTATGTTGGGCTGGTCAGCATGGTCAGATAAATGACACAACGTTTACACATTGCCACAGAGATGGTGTTTACACTTGCTTTCGTATTAATGTGCAATATTTTAACACTGCAAGATGTGCACACTCAGCTTTAAAAACTGAAGGTTATGCTAGACCTTTAGCTGCATAGAATACTAAACAGACTAAAATGATCATTAAAGATGATTAAATATCTATCGATTACTGTTGTATTTAACGCAGATGACAGCGACTGCTTAAAGCAATAGGAGCGCATGAGTCACCAGGTGTAACTGCAGAAGCCGTCACGTTCCAGGAATCCGGCCAAGCTTCCATTGTTCCAGCCCTGCCGTGTCAGCACTTTCGGCCATTTCTGAGGCTTGCATTCATCACCAAACATTTCTCCAGGCTTTTAAAAGACTCGTAAAGGTCCCGACTAGAGAGAGAGAGCGCGCGCCCTCCTCCTCCTCCTTCCCCGTATACTCCCAACAATCACATGCTTGTCAGAATGTCAGCTGGCATTATAGTAACCCCCTCATACAGGCCTGTAGGAGCAAGACAACCGGGGAACTAGAGCGAAACGGAGGCAGTCACTGGCACAGCTAGAGTGGGAGCAGTCATCTTCAGAGACCCGACCTTTGATGGCCTCAGAGGGCTTGAGGAACAGGCCCTGAGTAGGCGGCAACACCATGGTACAGGAAAATCTCTGTCACCAATGATGTGCGGCACAAAGGCTGACGGGAGTTGAAGGTTTGGACTGCGCAACGAGCAGATTTTAAGTCCCTTTGACTAGAAACGGAGCGGGACTTGATTTCAATGAACTCATCATCAAAATTTAATTAGATTTCGGATTTCTTAGCGAGGATGCATAATACCGCTGCTTCACCTTGGCAGTTGCTTTCATATTTTAAGCACTTTTAGTGGCTTATGAAATATTAGCTCATGAAACATGCTTCGGAATGATGAAATCTTTCGACTTTTAATCTGTGGTGATCGTCGCCATTGACCTGTGAATTTAGCAAACTTAGTGACGCAGAGAAGCCTTAGAGGCATAGTTCACCTCAAAATGAATCATTGATTCTCCCTCATGTCAATTTAATTTCTTCTGTGGAACACAAAAGACATTTTGAAGAACTGTTTTGTTTGTTCCACAGAAGAAAGTCATACAGGTTTTGAACAACAGTAAGTTATGGAGCCCCTCAGGTTGATTGATTGGAAAAAAAAAAAAAAAAAAATACAAGATTGAATCCATTTTCATATTTTTTTTTTCCATCACCCTCTGCCAAAAAACTGTTTTTTCCGCAACATCTGTGGCATGCAATACTTACATGCAAGCGAATGACATTATGTGATGGAGATGGCATTTGAAACACTTTTAGTTTTACAGTACATATACACTTACTTCTGAAAATGAATGAAAATTAATATTGCC